>WBNO01001164.1:163414-208729 GCA_013400575.1 Peucedramus taeniatus | reverse complement strand
GGCGGGGCGGTCGCGCGTGCGCGGCTCCCCCGGGGCGCGGGCGGGCTGTGAGGGCGCCCCGCCCTCGTTCCGCCCGCAGCGGACTCTGCCTTCTTCGGGCTGAAACTGGGAAAGAATCGCTCTCTTCCCTCACAGCCTGCTCCTCGGGAGGTGTTTCTGATCCCTGCAGCCTCCCCCTACTGCCGGGGCTCTGCAGTGTTTGTGCTGTGGGGTGGCTTGTTGTCAAGGGGAACAACTGCGGGCACGGCTCACTTTCTTTGTTTGGCCCATTTTGATTTCGACTGTATATAGAAAGGTTTTCTTTGTCCTAATTTACTGATTTATGATGGCCACGTATGATGTAATGGAGGGGAAAGTATGGCTACAACAGGACTCTAAACAGAAGGAGTCAATCACTAGGTAAAAGCAATGGAAAGGGAAAACAAGAACTGCTTTGGGAAACAGGGATTTTTCTGGTCTCCCAGGCACTAGGAAGTCTGATGCTATGAGTATGTACCATTCGGAGTGAATACCAAACAGCCTTTGGCCCAAAGAGACAGAAGATTCAAAAAACTCAGCCTTTAAAACGATACTTCTGCAATGGATCATCAGTTTACAAAGATAATGTCAGAATACCAAGGAAATCTGCCTACTGAGGGTTTAAGGAGTATTACTGCTATTTGTGACATTCAGATAATATATCTTAAGGGATGATAACATCAGCAAATAATATGTAAAAACATGCAGGTTCAGTCTCCTGGTTCTCTTTCCTTAGATTCAATTTTGAAGATTTCAGCATTCATTGACGTTCATAATGTCTCACTAGAACCTTTATTCAGAATAAACATTGGTTCTCTGTATGTCCTCCACGGATTTCTGCCAGGTATAGTAATACGTCAAGTGTTTTCTTCTGCAAGAAAACATTTGCTGTGTCACTACTCTCCTGTATCTCCATGTGGCGTTAGAGGCCCAGGCATTGACCCAGGGAGTGTCCAGGCCATCGACCATTGGCCTGCTGATAAGACAGCAGCATTAATTTAACAATGCTGAAACGCTGGATTGCATCAAAGTCCACCAAAAGTGTGGACCAGGAAAGCTTCACCATTTGCTGCTGTAGGAAATGGCCACTCCCAGCAGAGTGCACTCCAGGGAAGTGACAGCACAGTGGCCTGAGTCAAACCTCAGCGCTGCACGCCCTGGCCCACGCTGCTGCTGAAACATCCCCAGCACCACCGGGCTCTGGCTATTGCTCTGCTGAGTTCTTGCTTTGTCCATTTTAGTATGAAATCCTCCTTTCTCTGGCTCAGCAGACCCCGAGGATTGGTCAAAATTGCCTTTTTAGCTACTATGGGCCAGTGAGTGCCAGTTACCTGTTTAGAAGCCCTGTATCATATTGCCATTTACTGAGCAGAAATTAATGACAGGAAGGAATTATTATTATTATTTTTTCTTTAATTGTCACTACCAATTCCTTAATAGTTGCCCATTTAAAAAAAAAAATTAAAACGTCGCTATTGTTTTTCTCTCGCTCTCTACTGTTTGAGCAAACAATTCTTTCTATAAAGGACATCCTTTTTGAGAGCACAGCTAGGAAGTTCTAGTTAAATTTTTGGTAATACCTCCATGTAGTTAAAAACATTAAGCATATATATAGATCCAGTCTTTTCCAGATGACTGTCTGTAGTTGTTTTTCATTTTTTCCAAAGTTTAGTTTCCAGTTTTTCCATTCTTTGTTATTATAGGGCTTTAAATGCACATACTTCAAAGAAGCAAATATATGCAAATCCCAGAGAGTTTCTAGTCTAAATTTGGCTCAGTTTAAATCTAAAGGATTTGAATTGTTATCACATCTGTTTCTCATGGCAGTATGTGACTACTGCGAAGATCAGCCGGTAATCTTGTCCTCTAATTTATTCTTGAATGTATTTTAAAATTATGCCAGTCTAATTTAATATTATTTTTTCAAATGTCTATTCAGTTTGATATTTTTCTCTTTCATCTAAAAGGAATGCTTCCTTCCATCAAAATAAAAAATCAAGACAATTCATTTGCATGGTCTAACATTAAAGTTAATTGCCTGATATAAAAATGTTTCATTTGCACTGTGGAGATAAATGCACTTCATGAACAAACTGGTATTAAAACTTCAGCATAATTATCAGATATTCTGCTAAGAATTAAAGCAGTTGCAGTACAGTAAATAAGGAAGATCAAAATACAGTGTGTGTTGGAACTCATGTCCATTGAGTTCCATCCACTGACCGATAAATTTTAAAACCATAATAAGTTTTCTTCATAATTAATAATACATTAAATTACTGCATGGCTCTTTCAAATGTTTGTGATTAAGTCAAATATTTTTCAACCTTTTGCACTTAGGTTCTCATGAAGGTCAATTCTTAAAAAAATTAAATTCTCCTTTATTAATAGTTTTTGCTGGTTTGGGGTTTTTTTAACTCAGCTTGGAAAGTGCTCTGAATGCCCTGGCCTGAGACAGACAGCGTAACTGATCTTCCTGTCCCCATTTTTCTTCTCAAGAGCTGCCACAAGCACTGATTTGTATGCGGCACTCCGTACTTTGCTGAGTTTCTCCTCGGGCTCTGCTCAGACACATGCATTCCAGATGGTTCTTAAAAAAGCGAGTTTGTGACTAGGATGTACGCTCTTGCTAGCATATAGCAGATCACGTTATGCAGTGACATTTAGGAAGAAACTGAAGCAAGAAGCCTATTTTTGTTTTCAGCTTTGGTCAAGTGTTTCTGTCAGGCAATCATAAATTTGCAAGTGCAGAACAACTTATTTCATATATAAATAACTTTCTCTTAGGAGAAAGGACAACATGTTTTCATTACTTTGGATTAACTGAAGTAATCATTTTTCCCTGACAAACATTCTCCCTTGAAATTTGAGATCCAAATCTGCCCTTGAGTCACACACCCATCCTCCAGTTCCTTCCAATCTAAGCTGCTTTGCCCAATCACTTCCAAGTATTGGCAACAATAAATTGCTTTTTTGAGCCATCAAACAAGAAATTCAGGATAGTCACAGTCACACTTCTACTATGTGAAGTAGAAGGAAAAATATCATAACTTGTGATTTGATTAGTTCCTGTGTACTCTAAAAACTTCAGCGTTCCAAGGCAGATAATCCAAAGTTTGTCCACTATGTTGGGACCTTGTCTAAGGAACAATTTCAGCCTCTGTTTACAACAAGTCAGCTTTGCTGCAGCTGTACAGAAGAGCTGGAGCTCCTGGAAAGGGACCTGCTATGCAAGTGCATACGGACAGAAATTTTCAACTGTAAGCCATGACTACCCTTAGGTGATCCATAGGTGAAATGGTTTCTGAACGTGGCATTCAAAAATACCACAAAATCACTGTGGTACTCTGTTCTGAGCATTAGAATACAAATATTTGTAGTCTAGCTGGTAGTTTAGACTCTTGATTTCAGTGTGGGCCACCTGCCCACATTCACAGATCCCATGTGAAGTACATGAAAAATGAGAATAACTGATTTCTTGCCACTTGGCCTTTAGTTCACAATACATTCTTTTACCAAAGCTCCAAGCAAAAAGGGTTTGTACTTGCTGGGAATTCTTTACGTGGCAAGTCAAAGATGTTTCCTACCTGTGTATTTAATTTGAGGATGTCCTAGTTTTGACTGGGATAGAGTTAACTTTTTTCCAGTAGCTGGTACAGTGTGGTGTTTTGAATTTATTATGAGAATAATGTTGATAACACACTGATGTTTTGGTTGTTGCTAAGTAGTGCATACTTTAAATCAAGGATTTTCAGTTTCCCATGCTCTGCCAGTGAGCAGTTACACAAAAAGCTTGGAGGGAGCATGGCCAGGATGGCTGACTGGCATATTCTATTCCATAGAACATCATGCCCAGCATATAAGCCAGGAGAATTACCCAAGAGCCAGTGATCACAGGGATGGGCTGGGCATCAGTCAGTGTGGTGAGCAACTATATTGTGCATCACTTGTTTTTCATGGGTTTTATTCTTCTCTCTCTCCTTTTCATTACATTATTTATTATTATTACTATTATTAATATTAAAATATTTTTTTTTGTTTCTATTATTACACTGTTGTTATCTCAAACCATAAGTTTTACTTTTTACAATTTTTTTCCCACTAGGATGGGGAATTAATGA
Organism: Peucedramus taeniatus; assembly: GCA_013400575.1. Lineage (NCBI taxonomy): Eukaryota > Metazoa > Chordata > Aves > Passeriformes > Fringillidae > Peucedramus > Peucedramus taeniatus. The sequence goes on along the minus strand of WBNO01001164.1, from coordinate 204,590 downwards.
CTCTGTGGTCCTTTGTTGCCAGCTCTGATTAGACCATGACAGAGGAACACAAAGATATAAATGAGGCAAAGAAAGTTTGGATTTCTGAAATTGCACTGGAAATTCAGCTCTCAGTATTTGCTAATCCTAGATAGATGGAATGTTGTTAGGATCTGACACAGTAAATCATGCATCACATAACCAGTGCAAGTAAACTTGTTTGTATTGGGGTTTTCAAGGTTTCTGTCATTTTTGTTTCTTAAAATGAGGAATATTTTTTCCCAGCTGAGGATAAATAGTATAAGAATTTAAAGCTATCTATAGACTCAGCATTCTTGTACTGGCCTTTTTGATTCCATTATGGATCAGTCCACTTATGCTTAATAATTTTAAAAATATTTAACTTTATGGCTATTCAAGGAGAAAACTGAAAGCATCTTTCCTTTTTCTTCCTAGCACATTTTGTTTCCAGTAAGCTGAAAAATGTTTTTAACAATTTGTAATATTATTTATCTGGAGAGATGCGTTTGTTTTTGTTTGGTTTTTTTTGGTTTTTTTTTTGTTTGTTTGTTTGTTTGTTTGTTTGTTTGTTTTAAGTAATTACAGCTGATCAGGTGGAGTTTTTCTTTCATACTGGAGCTTAATAGGTTTCAGATTTAACCAGTAAACACCTGTAATGCTTCCTTGGGCCTAAAGGTTTCTGCTTGCTGCTTAATTGCAGTCTTTCTTCTCTCCTGTCTTCTGTTACACTCTTCCCATGCATTCCTAGCTTTCTTCTCCCAACCTGCTAGCCACAGTTTGTGGTCACTTTTGACTTCTAGAGCTGATCAAATGGTGCAAGGAATGAGAAAACTGGCAGGTAGTAAATGGTCCAGGGAAAAGAGGACAAGGACACCTCTGCAGGGAAGCGGGGGATTGAAGGCAAGCATCAGAAATATAGAAGACACATTGATTTTTAAATGTATTTTCAGTCAAATATGCCAACTTTTTAAATACTTTGATAGTTTTACCTGATCCATAGAACCAGAAAGGCATGTATTGCTGATGTATATGAAAATTATCTGTTATTGATAATGTCTGAAAACATTCCCAAAATACACTGCACAAGGAGTTTCATAATTCCTTAACAATTGTAATCCAACATATATTTCACTAAATAGAAAACTTTAAAAAAAAGAGTACATATTTAAATTCATTAAGTAATCATGAAAGCTTCTTTAACTGTGGCTCTGAGGCTAGTACATCTCTGGATGAAAAAATAACTAGATTTTGGCACACTAGCAATTAGATGGATCAGAAAATTTTAGAATTCATGAGAAAGTATATATTGTTGGTCCAGTTGTTGTCAGGCAATTTTTAGATTTGATCTCCCTTTCCTCTGACTTCTCAGGCTCCTGTGATGTCAATTAATGTAATTTTTTTTGTGTGTGTGTTGACATGAAAGCTGTATTTTGACCAAAACTACTGTTTTACTAATCTAATGTACTTGCAATACTTGTGCTCTGTTGGTAGGCATGTCTTTTCAGTTAAGTTTGTCAAAGACAAATCTGGTTCTTTGGCAAGTTACACTTGTCAGCTCTCCAAATTATACTTTTCTGCATTTCAGCATTTGCTCAAAGTGATAACCACGGTGCAAGCAATAACTGTGGAGTGATCTTCCTTCTGGTCACACTGCAGCTCCTCTACTGAATGTACCTGGCAGTGCTTCACAAGTCTGGAAGCAGCTTTGCACTGAATAAATCTTCCCCAACAGCAGCTCCCACTGTGGTCTGTCTCTGACACTACAGGGACAATACAGGTGTTACAGGATATTCTGAGCTGGAAAGGACCCACAGGGATCATCAAGTCCAACTTATAAGTCAGGCCCATCAAGATTAAATCCACAGCCTTGGCATTATTAGCACCACGCTCTATCCATCTGAGTTAATCCCAGGGTTAATACTTAGGTGCTGTTTTGGGAACCACCATTGGCAGCTGCGTCTGGCCCCCAAAGGCGCGGTCATGCCCTGGTGACATACTGAAGACAGAAGGTACAGGTTATGTCCTGTTCTCAGACACTGCTCTTGCAGCACATAAGACTCTTTTAAAAGAGTATGAAAAATTATATCAGGATTATATATTGATACAATTTTAAGTGATGTCTGGAAACAAATCCTGATTTCATACTCAGAATTACATTGACTTCCAACTTAGCTTGTTAAGTGTCCTCCGAGTCTTCATAGAAACTGTCCCGCAAAAAGTGGTGTTTGAAAGAGGAGTGAAGAGACAAGAAATCCTCTTCCCCAAGCTGATCATGTAATTCAAAACAAATTCCATTCTCTGTATGCAGAGACATCATGGTGAAGTAAAAATCAACACGTTGAACATGGATGAAATATCCCCATTAGTGTGCCATGAATAAAGTGAATATTCCTACTGCAAGGTAACCTTGTAGGCAAGGCTGCAGTTTTGAGAAAAATTGTAGAAAGAGATTCTGAGTCAAACTATGTGACACAATGGATGTTGAGCAAGTTTGTCCAATGGCATAAATCAACCTGCCATTAAATCAAGTACTGGAGGTTAGTAGAAATACAGTATTTCATATCAAATGAGTATCAGGTCTTAAAATCTTTTAGAAGTGAAAAAGCGCTTTCCTCACTGAAATTATCCTTTTTTTTAGCTACGAACTTTTTCTTTGTGTGTTCTTACATTTCACAATTCCTATTTGCAGTTGCTTTACGCTTCAAAGTTGTAATTTAAATATTTTTCAGTACAAATTGTATGGGGCTATGTGTTGAAATTTTCTCCTGGATATTTTAGTGTTATATATAGGTATGGCTGTATTTGTTTCTTTGATCAAGTAGGACAATTAATTACAGCATTTAAGTGGGTGACGTGACTTACAGAGAATTATGATGGAAGTTAGTGTGATGTAGTGGATGAAAATAGCTATTAAATAAAGAATGAAGCCAAAAGCTGTTCAGCCATAAAAACCTATATATTATATAAACAGTGTAATAGCCATACTACTTAATTTCTAGTACTATTAAACATGTCAGTGTAGTTTCTCTATCTTCATAATCATGAATAATTTTTACAGGATGTTGTAATTTTATTCTGTTAATAATGAAGATCTGTTTTATATGAGAGAACCCCACAAACAATAAATTTTTGTAGATTAATTAATCATACTTTATATGAAGGGTGCATTAATGTAAAATTAATTGATGATCAATAAATGTTATAAGTGAATTACATATAAAACAAGCTGAAGGTGCCTGGAAGCATGGAAGTGGAAAATGTTAGAGATTTTCATATACCAAGGTCATAAGGAAGCCATAGACATACTGGCTGTTATGGCAGTCTTGATCTGTTGGGAGTAGGCGACCATGCAATGAGGAGTTCAGTGGGTTACCTATGGTCATATATATATATATATATATATACACACATACACATATAATTCCCATGTATATATTCCCCATATATGTGGGAATGATCCAATACCTCCCCTGGGGGAGTTTTACACTGTCGGATGCAGTTATGCTTTATTGGGAGGGAGGAGATTGGAATATAACAAGCATTACCCCACCTTGCAGGATCTGCTTCTTATCAGCATTTTCCATCAGCTGGCACAAACCCACTTTGGGAAGCAATAGGTCACAGGTTCAGCCAGCCCATCTAATCAAAGTTTGATCCATCACAGAGGCACTCTTTATCCAACTAATCAATAAGTTAAACAATACTGGGCCCAGTATTGAACTCTGGGGAACACCACTAGTGATAGGCCTCCCTCACAGCATGTGCCACTGATCCCAGCCACCCTCTGGGATCTGCTGTTCAGCCAGCTCTCAATCCACCTCATTGTCCACTCATCCAGTCCACACTTCCTGAGTTTGCCCATGAGGACATTGTGAGTGACAGTGTAGAAAGCCCTGTTGGAGTCAAGGGAGACAATATCCACTGCTATCCCCTCATCTATCCAGGTAGCTGTTTCATTGTAGAAGGTAAATGATTTGAGTTATTTCATTGTGGAAGGTAAATCATGTTAGAGCAACCTGATTGCCTTCTTGTCATCCATGTGGATAGAGATGGTCTCCAGAATCAGGTGCTACGTTCCTGTTCCCAGGTCATTTCTATTGCTCTTCTACTGCCTGTGATACTTCTGCTGCTGCTTCCACAGCCTGTCATCTGTCCTTGCCTCGAACAGCATGGTTAGATTTGGTGATGTGGTTGGATCTGATAATCTGCAGTAATGTCTGCAGCTTGCCTTTCCTGTAATTATGTGACTGTCACAGGAATTGTCTTGTGAAAAAAAAAAGACTTTGGGTGTCTGTCTTCTAGAAAACATTTTTGCTCAGTACTGAGACCAGGGATTCTGGCCTCTTGGGAGTCTGTTATGTGAGTGATGAAGCGAGAAAAATTGCAAGGAGTGGAAAAGACATCTGTTTTTACCAGAAAGAAAACAAAATTTGATTGAAAAGTACACAGACAAAAAAAGAATAGGTTAAAGAGTAGGAAAACATTCATAGCTAGAAGGATGTATTTATATTAATTAAAAGAAGATATAACAAGGACAGTGTCTTGTCTGAGAATTTTTCTATAAAAAGTAAAAAGAAGCTGAAGTATCTATATAGTAAATATAAGGGGTTTGCATTAAAGCAAGAAGAACAACCAATGCAGAATATGAAACAAGATGTTATAGGAAGAACAGAACATAGTGAATAGCAATCATCTTTGTAAAGCATAAAATGTTCAGAAATAAATAATTTGAAATCACATTTTCAGAAGAAGTGTTTAGGGCAGTTTGGAATGGAACAGATAGCTAAATGCTAAAGCCCATAAGTGGGTATTCCCTATAAGAGAGACTTTGAAAAGAAAAAAAATAGTTTTGCTAATTTACTCCTTTACTGTCCCTTTTGATTACTGATTCCTAAAAAGAGCAAGAAAGTGTCCTGAAGCGAGTAGATGAAATTTGTCAGATATTTCCCCTCAGATTTCAATTTAGACATAGATGCAATTCACTATAGTGTCTGTCATTCTGGTATAGACTGGAGGACAAATGTTAAAATGTAGACATTTCTGAACCTGGTATTATAAAGAACATGCATCAAACATTTAGGGAACCCATCAGAAATGATACTATAAGACTAACTTTGTGTTGTGATGTTATTGAAAAGGTGGATCATTGAAAAATAGTTTGAAATGAGTGATCAGAAGTTAGTTCAGCTATAGTTAAGTTGAAGTGCAAAAAGTCAGTTGATGTGATATCATACATGTGGTATGTTAATGAAAACAGAAAATGCAATCATCAACTGAATCAGCGCATCTCCAACATAAAAATGAAGTGTCATTAATGTCTGAAGTGTTGTGGCTATGCCTTCATATGAAAAGAAATGTCTAATAAGGCTAAAATGCATTGCCTCTTCCCAAGTGCCACACCAAAAGAGAAGTCCAGGATCCATTCCAAAGCATCTCCTGGAAATGCCATGACCTTCTCTGTCCCTTGAACCATGCGTTGTCTAGAGGAAAACTGGATGTTGTGGGCTGAAGTTGTGCCAGGAACAGGTTGGGAGTACTGAGAGAGTCAGGAGAACAGGGAACCTGTTCATGTCAAGAGAGTAAAAGGATTGTTGTATTTAAGTTCATTAATCAAAAGCAGAGAGGTATACAATGCAGTTTGTTTTTTTGCAAAAGAGGTGAAGGTGAAAATTCACTTCAGCCAACTAGCAGCAATGACTCAAGGACAAACATGGATAACTTTTTCACAAGAAAACTGAGGCTAGAAATTAAAATTTCCAAAGATGAGAAAACTGTGATTCTAGGATAGGAAATATGAGTCAAAAGAACTCTGGAACTGTTTTTCATACAAAAATTGGTTAGTTTGTAAAGGAGGTAATATAACATGATTGGCAGATTGTTTCATATTTTACAATCCTAAAGCCTGTGATTTTATTTCCTAAATCTTTACAGATAATTCAGGAAGAGCATTCAAATTTCAAATACAGACATCTGAAAAGTGCATAAGCCGTTTTGGTATCATTTCAGTACAAAAAAAAGCCTTAGTAATTTTTCTGTATTGTAACTTTTTCTATACTCATACTATGATGGAGATTATTATATTTGTTCCTAAATTATTCTCTGATAGGCCTAGTTGTGAAGTGCTTTCTCAGTCACAGCTCTCTGTAAGCTGTGAGAATCTAGTCAGCAAAGGAGCAAAGCAATCAAACTGTGATCAAAAGACAGAGAGTTTGGGTCTGAGTGGTGGTTAACCAAGGAGTACTGTAAGACACATGATAGAAGAGGAAAACATACACCATTAGCCAAGAGCACACCTAGGGTGCCAGGAAACAAAAAGGCTTTTTATGTCTCCAGCTACTATCCCAAAAGATTAATGGAAAAAGTCTTATTTATATCTTTGGGATTTCAAGTATCTGGTAGAATTTATCTACTGTAAGTTGTCCTCAACTAAGTTTGTAAACTTGGCCTTCTAGCCTTAAGCTCAATAAAGGGACAAGATTGAGAAGGAGATGAGAATGTAGCCTGCCTCTAGTCTGTAATAGGCTGCCAAATTTAGCCACTAGCAAAAGCTTGCAGTGGAACCTTCCACAGAATTAGAAAGCAATATTTATAAAATTAATTAAAGAGAACATGAAGCATCTAATGCAAGGACTGACCCAGGGCATTCACGATCAGACTTAGATCAAGGGCTGAGTGAGGTATGTAAAAAACTTGTTATTTATGTATATAATATCCACACATTTTGACAGATTTTTCTGCAGTATTTTAAAGCCTGTATATCATTACATAAAACCACTACTCTGTTAGGAAAACAAAGGAACATTTTCTCCTATATGCAGGTTGGTCTCCAAACCGTCTGCCCCACAATTCTTTACTTCAGGGCTTCCAGCATCTTCTGTTGACAACTATTACTAGTCAGAGTTTTATTCTGTGATACTATGATAACAAATTTTAATACAGAAAATACATTTTAATATAGAATATAAATTGTCTAGTAGAAATACCAGCAACATGAAAGCAATAGGAGAAAGTAAAATATGATGCTCAGCAATAACAAATGCAGTAAAATAAATTGGCACTACCATACTGGTCTCCCGTCCTTGTAGGTTTGCAAAAACATTTTTCAAGCTTGCTTTCTTTTTGAGGTGATGCAAAACATAAAGGAGTTCCTGACTCTGGTGATCCTGTAGGTATTTTAGAATCAGTTGTAATTTGATGGAGGGGCTTTCATGCTCACTGTAATAGTTATATGAAAGAAAAACTACAAGCAGTAGTTTCAAATTCAAATACTGCAACCCGAAATTTCATCTTACAGTTAGGAGAGAAAGAGAGAATTTTCAATTTCTACCTCTTGTTCTTCCTTTCCCTGAAGTGCCCTTCCTGTTACTACTAGAAATAACGTTATGTGCCTGATGTTGAGATAAAGTGGGTCTAATGAGATCTAAATATGTACCTGTATAGATGATTTATATATAGATGTATATGCATATTTGCAGAAGCTCAGGTCAGTGAAAATGCTTACATATGGTACTATGATAATTATGTTTAATAAACAGGAAGCCACATTAAAAATGAAGAAATACTTAAATGTCATTTCCTATCAATTTGTGTCTCTGTTACTGCATATTCCCTCTACCCTCCCCTGGGAGAGCACTAGCCTCCCTCACAGCCCCTAGCACTTCCCCTTTTCTCAAAATGTTCCCCCCTTACTTCTTAAAAGCTTTTTTTTTTACCCAGTTTGTCCTCAGTTTTCTCCCTTGGGCAGGGCAAGAGGAAACATGTACTGTGGCTGATTCTGAGCTGCCAGGATGCTGGTTCCTTGGATGTACTGGGATACTATTCCATGGATCATACTGTAGGTATTTTAGAATCAGTTTTCATTCACTGGAGAGTTTTCATGCTCCCCCTAATAGTTATCTCAAAAAAAGCTGCACGCAGTAATTTCAAATCTAAATATTGCTGCAGAGGGGCTGCCAAACACAGCAGGTAACTTGAGCTCACTTGTCTTCTCTGTTACTGTAGGACACAGCACAGATGAGGCAGAGCAGTTCTTTTTAAGGCAAATGAAAAAACTCTTTGTTTAAAAACCTGACTCCATTTTTATATCTTTCTGAAATGCCAGTGTCATTGGAGGGTGACAGTGCCACCTCCTCAATGTCACTGGGCAACCTAACAGTCCATCAGGTTGCTTGTCCCCCATAAAAGAATGAAAACAATAAATTATTTACATAAAGTGTGTGAGAAAGTCCTGTACAAAAATGTAAACATAGAAGGCTTGAGAAAACTTGAAAAAATCAGGGCGACACTTCTCCACTGACTGTGCCATATTTAATCCTTCCTTCTTTTTGCATTTACAGCTTTTCCAAAATCTTCCAGGAACTTCCAACGGCAGAGACTTCAATCCCATTTACCTTTCTTTTTTTTTTCAACTGGCCATCTGCTTCAAAACTTATTAGGGAAGGATTGACAGAGAACTTAATTAAATAATCCTCATTTCCTTTCAAATTCAGGCTATCAGCTTGCTCTGCTGTAGGCAGCATTTCACAGAGAAAGCCAAACACAGATCAGTAGGATCATGCTTATATTATGTCAGACTCCAAATTCCTGCTTCAAGTCATTGGAAAACTAAAGCTGCTAAACACATCCAAATTGCTTAATATGTGATAAATCACTATTTTCCTATCTTGTGACTCCCTCTATTGCAAGAAAGAGATAAATTGACTTTGCTTGAAATCAAAGCTGCCTACTTACCTATGCATGTTCTAGTTTCAGTCTAGAAACTCCTGCTTATCTCCAACCAATATGTAACAGTCTCAACATCAAGAGCTGTTTTTTTAGTTAGTAACTGTATCTATTAGTGTGAACATTTAACAAGCTAACTGGGGCACAACAATCCCACTTTTTTTCTTGCCATTATCACTGTAATGTTTTGAGAATGAAAGCCCTATATGTATACACACCCCCTCACATCCTATTCTGAGGTCTCTATGTATACCCAGAATAAGGTTTTGCATAAGCCTTGTACTATCTTCCAGCACATCAGAGAAGTTCATCAAGTCAGCACATTATTTTTTATAAAAATTAAGTTTTTCTTATATAGGAACAAACAAGTATAATTTGCTTTTATTGTGATAATATTCCTTTGGAGGTAAAATTGATGTCACAAAAACCCACCTGAGTTCTGATTCAAAACCTAAATATTCCTAGAGATGTCATAACTAATATGTAGAAATCCCTGAGCTCTGAGCTTTCCAGTAAACTTTCTGTATATAATATCCTCAGCTTCCAGCAGTTAAACACCACATGCTGTTATAGATTTGGTTTTAATATTCATTCTAAGTAAGGTAAGTTTAGCTTAGCACAGAAAAAAAAATCAGACTGTAGGAAAGCACTTGCAAATCAGTGGTGATGGGAAAGTGTCCAAAATGACCCAAAGAGAGTACTGAAGTCAATTTCTATGAAACCTAATTATAGTAATATTAATAGTAATTATAGTAACATTATTTAGAAACATAGAAATCTCCACCATGTGTGGGAAGGGAGAAAAGTAACTTTTAGTCCTATTCACTTGCATGCATTGCACTACTTCGTATTCAAAATTTATCCTTATGTATTATTTGTTTATGTTTTCCTCAAATATCAGTGGAAGGCTCTTGTTTTCTTAGTAATGAAGGAAAATGAATGAACAGGTCTATGGCATTAAGCATCTCCTGCATGACTGCATGGGCAGTTTGGTAAGGAGAAGGAGGAGCTGGGTATCTGGTTTTAACTAATGAGGTTTGCAGAGTTAAGCTGAAGGAGTGGACTGAACTGGCCTTGGGTCTTTGCACACCCGAGTCCAATCTAGGTTAGCAGCAGCCTTGACTTTACTTTTATGATCCAACAGGACTGAGGGAACATCAGTTAAACCAGTAAATGCAGAAATAACCAAGAAGCTGCACTTTAGAGTAGGGCTTGGACTTGGGAAGACTGGTGAAAAAAAGGTATTTTTTTACATTCAGCTGAGTCTCCTTACCCTGAGAGTGGTGTTAAACCCTGAGCAGAGTGTGTGGGGTGGACAAGAATGCTGAACCATAGCAACTTGACTTCAGAGGTTAGCCAGACTCCTGCTGTGCTAATTTGGATACTTGTTTGGACTCTTGACTTTGATGCTTTGGAACAGGAACACTTCAGTAACTTTGGTCTGACATACAAGCTCTGTGTATATCTTCATGCACCACACTACTATGAGCAGAAATATCAGGGAATATGGTGCATAGACCTGAATGTCAAAAACCAAAGCTAAATGGCTCTGTACTGAAATTAATCAACATAGCAGGTGACCACTTGGATCTAATACTTCATGCTGACTGATGCTTTTAAATTGCCAGTTAAAAATAAGCAGAAGCACGGTCATAAAAGGCAGATTCTCTCCTTGGACATAGACAGATGATTTAGCAGAATCTGTTTGAACAGCTGAAATCCTATTGTACTGTGGTTTTTAAAACAGTTTATCACCTCTATAAAGTCAGCATCTGAGTTCCTCTGCTATAAAAAAAATCTCTCTAAGAGCTATCATTTCAGGCAATTATGAACTTGCCTTATACTTAGGTATTATCTTATCTTGTCATGCCTTGTGTCAAGGTATGACAATATATTTAGTGCTACATTACATGTGAAAATCCAGTTTAGTGGAGTTTAGGCTGGGATTCATCACACATGCTAGCCCTTTGTCCAGGTTGCCTGGAATGGAACAGGGTTACACTTGGTTCAGCTGTAGGCTCTCAGCAGGTGTTTGGTGGCCTGGATAGAATTTGAGTGTTTTTCTCACATTCTTTTGTGCAGTCCTGTGGTATGGCTCACTCTCAGGATGTACCTGTCATTCTCCAGGCTTTACAGAAAGTCCCTCTGGGAAATGACTTCTCCCATAGGTACTTTGGACATTTACCTAAACAAAGATGGGGTGAATCTGAGCCTTACAGCAGCCCCAATGCAACGTTACATTTGTGGTGAGCTTTATCTCACCCATGTTCTGGCATGTAGAGGCTGAGCTTGTCTCAGCTAGCTGTCTCCACATTTGGTGAGCTGACATAGGTTCATCCAGAAGGCAGTTCCTCTTATTGGTGCCAAACACACTTCTTGAGGTGTGTATCTTTGCCTTGTGAAGACACTTGTCTCCCTCCACTGACTGGTTTGGACTAGATGGCCACCTTTTAGATGAAAAATGTGAAGATAAATGCACCATGGATGACCACATAAAGGTCCATTTAGAAAGTTTATAGAGACATTACCACTGATAGTGCTGGGTGCAGATGTACATCTTAGGAAGAGATCTGTATGACAGGCAGTGAAAATGTGGGTGAGGATGATAGTTCAATGTAGAAAAGGACTGTTATCATAGCAGCCGTATTCTCCTCAAATAGATCTTGATTTGAACATCTCTCAGAAAAGACATAGGAGTACAGAGGAGAACTTCCATATTTTTGGGCCCTTTAGCATATTTTTAGCGTATCTTTATGAAAAAGTATATATCTTTACAATTTATTTCCCATGGATTTTTTTGGTATCTTTTTTCCCCTCATTTTCCCAAAAGAGTGTAACACACCTTTTAAGATGATCATTGAATATAAACTAATATCTGACTTCAGCCCAGATGATTCTTAAAACTGTGCTGAAGTAGTATGCCACATCACCTCCCTGACATATTACATTGCTAGCATACCTCTCCCCACCTGGCAGAAACAAAGAACTGAAAAGACCTGAGCTATAAGGGATTTAATGGTAAAAAATATGCAGCAGAATCCTTTTACAGAAAATAGCAGGTTTTTAAAGGTGACTGGCAGAGAATCTCTTAAATGCTGTTTGCAATCTTACCATTGTTGTTTGTGTTCCCTTCCAATGTGCAAAGAAAGCTTGAAATGTGTTATTTTTCTCAAAGCTAGCAACAATTTCAAAAAAGGAAGTGTCTTTTCAAACAGTAAATTTCATGTTTGCTAGGTAACAGCTGTGAGAAACACATGCCTGGCCCTGAACCCCTTTGTGCCAGCAGTTTGTACTTCCAGCTCACTCATCAGTTTAACCACAACCACTCCAGTGTCAGCAAATGTTTGTTCAGAGGGAAGGAGGGTGCCCCTTGTCATTGTGTGTGCTGTTATTTTGCAACATGAATAAGAATAAAAAGAAATAATGTTTTCACTAAACATTTAACTGTTTTTCATAGAGCTCAGATTTGGAAAACAAGTTCTTATCCAAGTTTATACTTGCATATCCTTTTAGAAACCAGGAGAAAACTCTGAAGTTTGGGGCTGGAGAGAAGAACGAAGTCAGCTCCATGAGCCTTTTTTTGGGCAAAGAGAAGTGATGATGGGAGAGCAGAGGGCAGAGCAACAGCTCAGCACCCTTCTGGGCTGTGCTGCTGAAGACTGCATGTGTGCAATGCCTGCATCAGCTGCTCACTGGCCCTGCTCCTTGGGAACTGTGGACCACTGCTATAACTTTTTTGACAGGGCCTTTGCTAGTGATTGAAATAAAGTCTTATCAGAGAGGTTTAACATGCTTTCTTCAGTAGTGCTGCTCCCAGTCACAAGTCAACCTTAAGAATTACATCCAAATTAACTTCTCTGTCACCTCATAATTCATTGCAAAGTCTTCACTGAAGATGTTTTTTCTTCAGACAGTTATAATATTTGGATATTATTATTGTTTGGTTTGTTTTGTTGGTTGTTTTTTTTTTTTTTTTTGGGGGTGGTGATTACTGTGTAATCTTCTGATCCAGTAAGTAACAAATATCACAAAAGCTGAAAACACATGGTCTTTTTGCACCCTAGGGCAACTATCCAAAATGATTTTGCCTCTATAAATAAGAAAGACAAGAAATATGTAACAGAGACACTGATTTTTTTTTTTTCTATACTCAAGCTAAAGTCTGGTAACTCAAACACAGAGGCTGGAGACTTATGACTCTATTATGTCAGTTTTACACCAGAATAAATCTGAATGAGTAAAGAAGAAATCCCAGTATGCACTACATATGCCAGACTGATGCCAGGCATATCTGAACTATTTTAGCCATTCCTAATGAAAGAAATTCAGAGAATCCATGTAGAGTTGAAATAAAATGGCAGCTATTTAATACTGAAGATTAGGATAACGTTTGGGATTAATGTCAGAGCTTATGCTTTAAATCCTTGCATAGTAGGACAAAGTTGGTTTTAAGACTTCTTTGGTCAGTGAGGGGCTGTACAGCACGACAGATCTTCAACACAGTGTCCTTACATGCCAACTCCCCCTGCTGCTGACAGCTTGGCAAACTTCTCCCATCTCCTGTTGTACTGTTCTGTGCACACACCCATGCTTTGACCATTGCACTCTTCCAGCATTGCCCTGTCTCTTCTTGGGGAATAAATCACCGTGCTCCCAGCTCTGCAATGCCAATAACCCAGTGCAGCCATTCTCCATAGTGAACCTCAGCTCCCTGAAGCCCTGGATACCAACTTGGTGAGTACAGAGTGTTTCTGTGTGTGGTGTCTGTGACCAGCTAGGGATGGAGGGAAAAGCCCACACCACTGGTCAACAGGGTCAGCTGTACAACCCTGAGGGTGAGTTCTGTGGAAAGCCACTTGAACTGGCTTTGCAGAAAGTGTTTGTCTGGTGTTTGCTGTCCTCTCACTGGAGGACTCCATCAGCATAACAGAACTGGCACAAGTGGTCTGGTTGTGATGGGCAGCAAAACAAAATACAATGGGACAAGTGACACTGAGTTTATCCATTAAGCAACAGCATCAGGATCATTAGATGGCAGTACCTGTGTGATATCCACACTCCTGGCCCTTTGCCCATCTCTGCACTGTCCTTGAGGCATGTCAGGAGTATTGTAGTTCCTGTCTGTCTGTGGCTCTCACGCTACGCTCTCTTTCTCTTGTCTCCTCAGAGAGGCTCTGGGGAGGATTGCACTGGGGCCACATCTCCAGTACTCAGGTGGGGGTGTGGAGGGGACCTCCAATGCCACCTTACAGACTGAAACCTCCCTGGGACAGCTCTTAAAGCCAGACAGGTCAGGTCAGGTTGAAGAAAGGGTTAGTAATAGGAAAGAAACTATAAGCACAAAGTAAAAATCTGTAGGTTCCACAAAGCTTATTATGTTAAAAATAGGTATATCCTAATTTTTAAGGTGTATAATTAGACTTAAGTAGAATTTTAGCAGTTTTAAAATAAATGAAATGTAAATCTCAGAATCCTGACTTCCATTTGTTCTCCCTGGGTTTAATTCTCCTCATTTGCATGATCATGACAGAGTTTTGTCACTTAGCTGGTAGCTAAAGGTGCCAACATAAGGAAGTTGGGCAAAATCCTATGATGACTTGTAGAACAAGTACAGTGAAAATTTTAAAACTGCAATTTACCACATGCCATCAGTACGGGTGCCCTAGTAATGTGTGAGAAAACCTTGCAGCTTTGTATCCGTGTGGTTCTTAGCTCCTGGAGATCCACCATCAGTCACTGTTGAGTACATGGTCAAATGCTGTGTTGGCTTTTCCATGCAGCAATGAACTCACAGGGACTTGCAATTGGACCAGAGCTGATTTTTTTACCAGCCAGCCATTATTAATGAATTTTGGTCATTAAAATCCAACCTGGATTCGCTCGAGTTTGTGGTGCCCAGGATATTTTTTAGCTGAGATGAGTGTTTTTTGAGTCATGGGAAAAACTGCAGGTTTGTAGTATGCAGTGCATCTTCTCTGTAAATTTCTGATGGATCTCAGGATGCCATTCCTTCTCATCAATCATGCATGCTTTTGGCTTTCAAGCATTTTGTGACAAATCTCATCTGACAGATTTTGTCACCCTCGTATATTTCCTTTACACTTCTCAGAGTGAGGATTTCAAAAGCGAAGTAGAAGTTCTATCAACATCTATATGAGAGGCAGGAGTAGGGAAATTATATCTTTCTGTATTTCCCTCTAGGATAAAATGGTGCAATTGAAAGAAACTGCATTTTTCCTGGAAAGAGATTCAGGGTCTTCTTCTGACTAGAAGTTTTGCAAAAGTTCTTGCCTCTTAATAGATATAAGTTGATCTGAGTTGTGAGAAATTCAGACACTATTAATCATTGGATGTATTAATGTATAGATTTGTAGAGATTCTCTGAAGTTTTTGTCAGCCCAGTTTCCTAACAAGGCTAGGCTGTTTCTTTACTTAAACCATAAAGAATATTTAATTTTTGCAAAACAGAATGAAACAAAACAAAGCAAAACAAAACAAAACAAAACAAAACAAAACAAAAAAACAACCGGAAAGCCTTCTCCTGTCATGCTGTTTCAAAACAGAAAGCTGACTACTATGTGCTGATATTCTATTGCAAAAAAAATTAATTCTCAAAGCAGATAAAATTCAGTCTTTTTGTTTGAGTTATTTGAAGAGCTATTACTTCTTAAAAATGTATTGTTTAACATCTTTAATAAGATCAACCTGCAGGAGGCTAGGTAGAAGAGGTAAGTCACTGCCCTGCTAAATTAATTTAATTATGCTATGGCATACTTAAGCAGTAAGACTTTTTAAAAAAACATTTTTTATTCTCATGTTATTTTTTATTCTCATGTTCTCATATTATTTGGTATCTCATATTATCTCATATTATTTTCTCATATTATTTTATTCTTATGTTCTGATATTTATTCTCATGTTCTCACATTATTTGGTACTCTTCTACCCAAACAAAAGAGAACAATATATTTAGAAGGCTTGTTTTACAATTTTTTTGTCTCGTCCTGTGGCAGGGGAGTTAGGTGTAATTTGCAAGGATATGTTTCTGGTTGGTTATGGGGAGAGTGCTCTCACATTTTCTGTGCTGGATACATAATTCCCTTTTATATTTCAGATAAAGACATAACAGCCTTAGTTAGTGGCTTTCTGTGGGTCAAATTCTATACCCATCTAAAGCAATGCTGTTAGCCCTGCCAACACCCCACTGCATACCCTGAGAGGGTGTGACCAACAGCAGCTGCTGGCGCTGCAGTGATGGATGTTTGAGGCAAACTCACTGTGATGCCTTAACTTTTTAGCTTTTACATTTTTCAGATTCTGCATTAGTGTATAACTCTGAACTCTTTATAGAATGCTAGTTAGCTTTCTCCACATTTTGGTCAGACTAAACAATCCTTCTGGGCCTGGGAACCAAGGTCACACCATCAGCCTCAGGCCCTGAGAAGTTTAAACAAAAGTGAATTGGAGGGGAAGGAAACCAGGGAAATATGACTTCATTACCTGAAGCTATAATTGGACAATTAACCTCTGATATGCCAATAGACCAAACTTATATCTGTCTGAGAAACTTGGGACTATTGTCCATCTTGGGTATAGCCTCTGCCAGGCTTTGCACTGCCCAAGGTGTACCTTTGAAGGCCTTTTAATAAATACCTTCTTTTAACTTTGTCTAGCCTCTGTTCTAGGTAGCCTCTCCAAGGTTTCAGCTGCATCTGTCAGGGGCTGTAGCCTCCATGGCAGTACAGGCATAGCACTCAAGTACAAGCACAGCACATGACATCATTATCACCTTGTCATGGAGCCAGGGCATAAAATAGTTGGTGTCAACGTGCAAGTAAAGCTTGTCTCATCAGCAGCCCTTCTGAGCAACATCAACTGTTTGGTAAGCCACAAGTAGTTTGGAAATTGGGAGTTAGGCTCCTTTGTCATGATCATTTAATAACTGAAAAACCATGAAAATCTGTGCTAACTTCCTAAATTAATAATCTAGGCACAAGTTCTCCATCCAACCCACGCCAGGTAAGTCAATCTTCTAATTACTGAGCAAAACCAACCTGCATTGATACTTGGTTGGAATGGTGCCAGTAGTTCTGTACTCTCCTCAGAAAAAGAAGACCTTAAAATGGGGGTTCTCATAGAGTTTTATTCTGCAATTCCTGGAGCTATAAATCTGTTATTCAACCCTACTCATTCTCCAAAATGTTTTCACCCCAGCACTAATAGCTAGATTGCCCCATAACTGAGGCAGATTTTATATTTTGTCTAGTTCAATTGTGCTTTTAGTGGCTGGAAGGCTTCCATATAAATTAATCTCTTGTCTCTCCTTGAAAACAAGGTCAACTATAGCATCAGTACAGTATATGGATCTACAGGTCTATATCTATCAGGACTTCTGGATCTTGCAGTTGCAAATGACAATTTCAAAGTGTGCAATCCTTTGCTAGTATTAAAGAGCAAAATCTGCTTTAAGACAGTTAAAAGTACTTTGAGTTTCCTACCTCCTCTGTTTACTCTCAATTAAATCCAAAGTCATCTTGCTTTTTCTGCCTTGGAGGGTAAGATTTCTTTGGTGTTTCCTCTCTACTCCTTGTTTGACACAGTCCTAATGCTCTTTGTTCTTTTATTCCTCAACAGTTTCTCTGCTGCCCTGCCTCCCTTCTTCAGCTTTTTTCAGTCAGCTTGGAACCATGGTTGCACTTCCCCACTGAGCTTTTCTCACACTCAATTAGACTTCCAAGTATTCATTCCTGTCTTGTATTTGTCAGATTTTCTGTTTTATCTAGTTTCAGTATCTGTGGAGACCCCCTTCACCTGTGTTCTTTCCTAGCCAAGCCAGAGGGCTTCTTTCAGTTGGGTTGCCCCTTAATGCAGTCTTCAGGACCACTGGCACTTCCCCACATCTTCTTCCTTTCCATCGTATCTTTTGGTGAGCCTGTGCTCTCTGCATTCTACTTTAATATCAAACACTGTTCTCTTCAGCACCTCCTCTGGGAGATCCACTCCCTATCCACTGTCTGTTCAAGTTTTCACCCTCAGTCCTCTTCCTTTTATCTTTATAGTCTCTATTTTGACTGCTTCATTCTCCACAACCATTTCTGTTGCTTACAACTATTTTTTCCCTCCTGCTATGAATTTTTGTTTTTGACATAGCTTCCTTGGTGTTGCCTTGCCATTTCAAACTCTCTCCACATCAGACTTTTTTTAGCTGTCCCCAGGATGTTCTTTTGTCCCTTTTCTGTTTGTTCAGATTTTTACTGTCCTCTTTATCTTGTAGCCTTACTGTTACCATTGATTTCTCATTCTCTCTGTCTCTCCATCTACTCACTTATTAAATATAATTATTTTATTCTATGTAGCATTACCAAGCCTATTCGTGACAATTTATCTTTGTTGCCAAAATACTTATCCCTTTCTGCCCTAATTTCTAATAATCCTTTTGCTGATTCTTAAACAAATTTGCTAAATTCATCTTCACCTTCTCTTCTAACCATGTCTTCCTCCAATCTGAATCATTTCACCTCCTTCATGAGTCCAAATCTGTAAGCCTTTTGAATGCTTTGGATAATCTGTCCCTCCAAGAACCTCTCAGAATTTACCTACAAGCCACTGCCTGTTCTTCATCCCTCTCCTCTCCCCACCCCCCATTTGTTTGCTTTTTTTTTTTTTTTTTTTTACTCCCAAGCTCTGCATTTCGTTGTTCGTTGTCCTTTCTTTCCAGGCTTCATTTAGGGAGGAATAAATATTCTGGGTTCTTTTTATTCATCCTGTCTCTGACATGAGCAGGCAGATGAATGCCTTTAATGCTGTTGTGATGGTCATACCTGCCACTAGCAGAAATACTAGACATCCTATAGACTAGAGACCATGGGGAGATGCACTGGAGTGAGGCTTCTCAACTGAATTTATTATGTCCCTTTGATTAAACATTGATTTATTTACAGTGTTTTCCAGAAAGTCTCATATCACAAGCTCTACTTGCACATTGTGATCTGCAATTAGTATACCTTTGTCTCACCAGTCCAGGGAGATGGGGAGCAAAAAGGTAACAAGGAGATAGTTTTTCTGTGTTTCCTATATGATTTGTATTAGATGAAGGTATAGTCTCATTCCTTCATGACAAAAATAAGCATTTCCCTGCAAAAGCCAGCTGGGAACATTAAAATAGGGCAATAGTAACTTGCAGCCATTATTTTAGCCCTGAAATAAGCAGTGTTACAAGTAGTGTCTTTGTCTTTTTATGTATTGTTTATAGGACTGTCCTTCACTTTATCTTACAGCAATAATGTTCATGGCATTCCAGCAAAAATGGCTTTTGCAGTTATTAAAATGCTGAGGTTTTTACTTTCAAATTCTCTGTTACAGCATTTTTTCCTTCTCTTGGGCACCAATCTTTAAAGAGACACATCAACAAAATTCAGTAGTACTGACTTAATTCTGTCTCTTTCTAAACCTCATTTTTCAAATTGGTATAATGTCCTCCTGGAGACTAAGCCTCAACTGCATTTTTAAGGACTGTGTGAACTAGCACCTTTCTTAGGCATTGCCCTGCCAGCTTCAGAGAAAGAAGTTCAGGTTACTACCACAGAACATGCACAGTGCAGGTTTCCTGGTGCTGTGCTACCTTACTCTGACCTGCAAATGCTGGCACCAGGGGCTAATGCAATAGTCTTGGATTTGCTGGTGAGTTTGCCAGCCAGGCTGTCACCTGTGATCCTCAGTTTTATGCTACAGATACCATAATGCTTTAAACTAGACAATGCTAAAACCTTTGGACTCCTTGTAGGAGAACTGTAAAATGTATTTTCCATTAACAGTTAGTCTGTTCTGGAATTGAACAGGGGTACTTCAGAGGAAGAGCACTGTCATGTGACATCTCTGGCTGCATGATCTCTCCATTCTCCACTGCATTAATTTTGCTGTACCTTCAGCTGCTGCCAAGATCATATTTGATTTGCTTATGGAGCGGTGTTAAGTTGGCATAGCAGAAGTGGATTATTCACACATTTTCATAGCTTGTGACTAAATGACTGTATAAAATGGCAGTGGAAGAAAAAAAATTAGCAATATATAATATTAGCAAGATGCCTCCCACCTACCAGCCTGCAATAATTGAAATTATTTTCTTTCACTTTTGGAGGGAAAATACCTTTTATTTTACGCTGAACATTTAAATGGTTGTTTCCTGTTCTGTCTGTAAAATCACAGAATCACTTAGGTTGGAAAAGACCTCTGAGATCATTGAGTCCAAACTTTGAGCAATCACCACCTTGTCAACTACACCATGGCACTAAATGTCACATCCAGTCATTTCTTGAACACCTCCCAGGATGGTGAGTCCACCACCTCCCTGGGCAGCTCGTTCCGATGCTTAACAACCTGTTTCATTAAGAAATTCATCCTGATATCCAACCTGTATCTCCCCTGGCACAGTTTCAGGCTATGTCCTCTTACCCTGTCACTTGCTGCCTGGGGGAAGAGAGCGACCCCCACCTGGCTGCAGCCTCCTGTCACGGAGCTGTAGAGAGTGATAAGGTCTCCCCTGAGCCTCCTTTTCTCCAGGCTAAACACCCCCAGCTCCCTCAGCTGCTCCTCATCAGACCTGTGCTCCAGACCCTTCCCCAGCTCTGTTGCCCTTCTCTGGATGTGCTCCAGCCCCTCAATGTCCTTCTTGTAGTGAGGGGCCCAGAGCTGGACACAGCACTCGAGGTGTGGCCTCACCAGTGCTGAGTACAGGGGGACAATCCCTGCCCTGGTCCTGCTGGCCAGACTGTTTCTGATCCAGGCCAGGATGCCATTGGCCTTCTTGGCCATCTGGGCACACACTGGCTCATGATCAGTCACTGTCAATCAGCACCCTCAGGTCCTTTTCCAAGGACAGCTTTGCAGCCACTGTTCCCAAGCCTGTAGGACTGCATGGGGTTGTTGAGACCCAAGTGCAGGACCCAGCACTTGTTGAACCTCATGCAGTTGGTCTTGGCCCATTAATCCAGTCTGTTCAGATTCCTCTGCAATGCCTTCCCACCTTCCAGCAGATCAACACTCCCACCCAACTTGGCACAGTCTGCTTAGCACAACCTATCAGCATTATAGCCTGATAAAAATCTGTAGAGTAAAAATTACTAGCCATTGAAAATTACTGGTAACAGACAATGGAAATTGTGAACATTCAAGTGTGAAAACTTCATCCATTTTTTAAATTTATCATATGCACAAATGTTAATTACATTTTTAAATGCCTGAAGCCTACAAATTTTTAGAGCACAAAAAAACTATAGTAACCTGTTAGACACTTGCCCTTTTCTTTTACTTTTTTTTGGCACCCTCAATAAGTGAGTGCTTATATAGGGGCTGACAACACAAGTGCATTTCTGATGCAGAACACCAAGGACAGGGTTAAAGGTCAAACCTTGAAGAAAAGAATGGAGCCTTTTTGTTGTGGAAGTGAAACTGTGAAATTGTTCCCAGACTATAAACTGGAAGCCTGGCTTGGCCAAAATCATAGGAGCTTGTTCAAAATCTTAATCAATGTCAGCAGATTTTTTTCTTCCTGTTGGGGTTTTAGTGAAGGAAAATGTGAAATTTTATGTGAACAGTTTGTTACTCATATAGCTCTTAGCAACAGGGCTGGAGAATATAAAGGAAAAGATTTTTCTGTCCATTCACAAGCTTATTAGGTCTGTTAGTGAGATAAAAATTCCATGGACTTAAATGTTCTATTTCCAAAAATTAAACAGCCTCTAAAAATCAGTCTCTGCAAAAAGCTGTGAACAGGAATTCTTAGCAATCTTTACATGACTCTCTACTTATGTGTGCTTTATGCACCAAATGAAAGAGGCAGAACAGCCTGTAGAACCATCTGTCTATGGAGTTTGGTAATTTAAAACTACCATTATTGTTAATGTATGTATTATATCAGTACCTAGATCTTATGAGTGACCTCTAGGTCAAGTCAGTTGGTTGTACCTGGGGTGCCTTTCTGGCCTCTCCTTCTCTGCCCCTGTAAAAGCTTTCCTCTCTCCTGCCTCCTGCTCCAGAACACCATCCCTGCCTTCCCAGTTCCCTCAAGGACAGTATGGAATTTCTTTGCAGTGTCTGCTTGTCTCCAACTATGGGGGAGAAGGAGGTAAATTTTCCAGACAAAGGAACCAGTCAGGGGGAAATACAGATTACCACTAACATTTATCAGAACACATTTTACGAGTTGTGCAATTACTAATGAGAGAATAAAGCAATCACTGTTAACAGCAGGTAATTGTTGGTACACTCCGCTCAGTTACCCCTCTCAGTCACCCATTTTACCCAGCTAGAGCAGCAGTGGGGAGGCCAGCTCTGGATATTCACTGTATCAGCCCTGTAGACTGTGCTCTGTCTACATATGCAGCCACCACCTCCTTGTCTATGGTCTGAGTTACAAAGCCCAGTGCTGATGCTCCTGCAATGCCAAGGTGATGGCCTTGGACAATCTGCAAGGCTCTTGCTGTTCTGAGTTTATCAGCTACCTCAGATTCAAGAGAAACACAAGTCTCTAGAGCTTATCACCTTTTGTGAGACTTCCACACTCACTCTCCTTCCTCTTGCTGTTTTCTGCTGACATTGCCTGTGTGCACCTATGTGTATCTACAGAGCCCCTCCCCCAAATTCACCAAGAAGAGCAGGTTGTGACAAGGATCAGTAAAGTGTAAGCAGCCCTTCCTGTGTCCCCCTGCAGAATGAAGTGAATGCTCTGTTTATACCATCCTGTAGAAAATTCCCATCTGCATGTTGCATCATGGCTCTGAGCTAACTTAAAGCATTGAAAGGGTCTCCACCAGTTCAGCATGGTCCTTCATGCACCTCAGAGAAGCCTGGTGTCTTTGCCTGTAGGAGTGTCCCCTGTAATGAGACATGCTCTTTAAAGCTAGCACAGATGTCTCTGTCCTGCATGGCTACTTTGCTGTACCCCTACAGCCAGATAGAGCACTTGCCCCGAAGAAAACAGATTTGGGGCCAGTACATAATAATGAAAAATAGCAAAATAGATATAAAGAAGGAATGAAATACACTGAAGGTCTCTTAACCCAGCCTGCAACATGACCCTACAGATCATACTGCAGTGAATCAAACATCTCCTTTTTCTTAACATTTGCATTACTGAATTTTTTTTTACCTTCAAAACATAAAACAGACTCACAAGATATAATCAAGAAGTCAATGACAGATCTGGGCAAAAAGCCCAGAAATGCCTTGTGCCCTATTGCTTGTCCTGTGCATTAAAAATTTGTTCTTGTTTTTAATTTCTTTTTACTGAAATAAAAACTGTTCTTAAATTCAACATAAAAGAAACTTCACTGCTAAAAACTTGTGCCCTGATTCAGCTGAAACAAGGCACAGTCCCTACACAGAAGGTCTGAATTTGGTCTTTCCCATTTCCTTTGATGAATTCTTTTTCCAGAAAGTCCAACATACATCTACCACATTAAACAGGAAACACGATCTTCAGATTTTTCAGCACTAATTACCCAACCAGACTTATCAGGTCTACTGAGGCCCCCCCAACCCTGCAAGGATTTGAAGACAAGATCAAACCCCTTAGCAGTCAATAGGATGGAAATGTGACTCATTTGCAATTGTCTAATATTGCCAGTTGAAGTATGAGCTAGCTTTTCATGCATTTTTGCACTGAAGGTGGCCATGAATTGATAAAATATGCATTTTGTAGTAATTTTACACAAGCTTTGCAGGTATGGCAAGGCAAAAGATTGAAAACACCTGTAAGAGACAGAAAAGCTGCTCTCCCTAGCAATGCACAATCATTCTCTGAATCTGTTGTTCAGGGACTGAAATGAGCAGTGTAACCCTCTCATTTTCCCATCTCTGACTATGCATAGTCATATTTTTCACTTGCATCTGTATTTGCAACATTTTTGACCTAATCATCAAGCAATATATATGCAGGGAAGATAAAACAGAATTTTTGCTCACTGACCTTTCAGTCCTGTAACATATAAATTGTTTAGGAAAGCCTGCTGAATATTTTCTTATCTTGTGTCACTGGAAATTTCACACTCCCTGTGAGACTCGGTAGGATGTTTAATATAGGCACTGCGTGGTAGCTGATTGATGGGACACACTGCAACCCCGGCAGCCTTCTGGGACTTAAAACATAAAACACCACAAAAAACCCCGACACGCACACAATATTTCAGAAGTTTCATCCCCATAATGGCCTGGACTGCCCTGGGGCTGGTTTCAGGGTAGGGCCCCTCCCCAGTCACCCAGCAGCAAGCCCCCACCTCTGTCCCCAGGGCCATAGGTCCAACCCATTAATACATCCTTCACACCTAGGATAGAGAGCAAGAGATGGTGCTCTGTAAATGTGGCTCTCCAGGGCCATATTCTTGTGTGGCAAAAAAGCCATGGAAGATGAGCTGTAAATGAGAGAGGCTGAGTCCTGGAAGCAAATTGGTTGCAGTAGCACAACCAAGAGTGTTTTACATCAGCAATCGAGTAAAATTAATGTGGAACACTCTTATAAGGCAGCAGTGTGGTTTCTCCAACCTATATTTTTATTTAAAAGTAGTTCAGGTAGCAGTGTGTCCCTGCAGTGGGCAGTGCTGACGTGTGCTGTGAAACCACTCAAGATCCATGCAGCTGCCTCAGTTAGCAGAGGGAAGGGGCTGGATTCAGCAACAGGTAAAGTGTGGCTTGAACTGTGGCATCCTGCTGTATTGTTAGTTTAACCTGTAACTTTAATTTTGGCCATCTCCTCCTAGGAAAAATCATTATCAGGTGATGTTTTGACTTCAAGGAAGCTAAGCTGTTAAGAAAAGCTCAATCCTAGCCAGCAGCTGCAGTGAGAAAATGCTGAGATTACAAGAAGTTACTAATGTTAAATCCAATAACTCTGGTTACCACTTCACCCGTTTAAGCTAACTGATGAGTTTATCTTAGTACTTGTGAGCTTGCCAGAGACCAGCTATGGTAAACAGCTACTGTCCAGGTGTATAGGAAAGATTTGGTTAAAGTGGAAGCTTCTGTGCTAGCCCTGCTCCCCAGGTTTCAGCCCGTCAGAGGGAGCAAGAATCCCAGCACAGGCATCTCAAGATGAAATGCCAGAGCTCAGCACAGGGCACACACTGCAGCAGCCAAGTCTGGCACAGTGTATGGGGAGGGCTCTGTGAGCAGCTCTGAACAAGCCACTTGCCAGTGCTCCTCTTCCAGCTCTGTTTGCTTTCCATCTGCCTGGGGCAGCCTGCCTTTGGAGACTTGTGATGTAAGATTGCTTCTACACTGATGATGTTCATAACTGGAATTCTCCACCAGGCAATATGCTCAATATGGTGTGTGCTTAAGTAATTTATTCTGTATTTGCTGAGTAGTCTGCTTTGTTTTCTTTTTTTTTTTTTTTCTTTTTAGGAATATGTTTCATATAAAATATAGAAAGGCACTAACACTGACCCTTTGAAACCCAAGTTTCTTTGGTAATGCTTCCGCTATGTCAGTGAATACTGAATCTCCAGTATATCTCTCTGCTCTTAATTTCCCTTTCAAGAACATTCTGAGAAATGTAAATGTCTGTAGCATTGTCGTATTAAAAAAAAAAATCAATTTAATTTGAAGCAATTATTCAAAGAAAAGTTCTAATAAAAATTTATAGACACTAGTTAAACATTAATAATATTCAATATATTAAAATACTGACAATGATTTATACTTCACCATAAAAATAGAAAGAAGAGTCAAGTAGCATCCCTATCCCTTTTTGCAGCCAATTTCATAAATCTACATCAGAGAAAAGCACATTCCTAGTCCAATTAAATGTGTGTAATGAAATATTTACATGTACTTTATGACTTTGGGTTATTGAATTTTTAAGAGTTAAATTCAAAACTGCGATTGTATTTCCAGTACATATATTTTATTAATTGTGCCTACAAATACAATGTACTTTCAGAAAGATTCTTTCAAAGTTTTGATGGGAAAAAGAAGAATAGAGACTATAGGAAAAAGCAAAATTGGGAATATACCCTGGAAGTTAGAGATGTCATTTGCATACCCTGATTATGACATATATGATACAATCTCAAAATTAATCTTAGTGTTGCCAGAAGGTTGAGGGTGTGATTCTTCCCTTCTGCTCCACCCTGGTGGGCCACACATGGAGTGTGCTGGACTCCCCAGTACAAGCATGGACATACTGGAGGAGTCCAGTGAATGGCCATGGAGGTGGTGAATGGTCTGGAGCATTTTTCCTGTGGGGAAAGCTTAGGGGAGCTGGGACTGTTTAGCCTGGAGAATAGAAGGGGCTGGAGAAGAGGTCAGGGGGATGTTACGAATGTGTATAAGCCCCTGAACAGAGGGTATACAGGGAACAGAGCCAGGTTCATTTCAGTGGTGCCCAGTGACAGGACTGGAGGCAATGGGCACAGACCCAGAGGTGAGAGGTTCCCTCTGAACAAAGAAACTTTTATTCACTGTGAGAGTAACCAAGCACTGACACAGTTTGCCTAGTGAGGGTGGAGTCTCTAACTTGGAGACCTTAAAAAAACATCTGGATATAGTTCCAGGCAACTATCTCGGGGTGGCCTTGCTTGGGTAGAGAGCTTGGACCAGATGACCTCCTTCTGACCTGCCACTTCCAATCTCAACCATCCTATGACTCCTTGAAAGGGACATGAGCTGAGTCACTCACTCCTGTGTTCCCAAAGACCTAAATTAAATGAGTTTCCTCTGTTCTCGTTGCAGCCATGTGCTAATCTCCAATGATTTTTCTCCCTAGGAATGGTGGTTGGTTCAGACAACTATCATGTGTTCATGCAGTTACAGGCTTTCAGGTGGTTACTGTGATTGTCCTCCACATCAAACCCATTTGCAGGTAGATTCTTCAAAATAACAGGGATAACACAGAGCTCACCAGTCCAGCACATCTTTTCCCTAGAGACTGTTTATAAGGAACCATCTTAATTTTAATATTTCCTATCTTGGAATACTCAGTCTTTCAGACAATATAGTCTTCTATAATTTTTAAAATTTCTTAGAAAAAGGTAATTATTTTAGCACATCTATTTCCATTTAGTAGATCCACAAAGGAGAGTCAATAGACATTTAGTTACACAGCCCAGGCTTCCACTAGATGAATTCAAGAAGCAGCTGGTAGCACTTACACAAACCAGCTGCCCAGCAAAGGTTTGGAGGACACCCTGGGGATTGCTGAGATTGGTGTGTCAGTCGTGGGCAGTAACATATATATCATCAACTGTGGGTTCAGTTTGTGGTTCTTGAGGTGAATCTTACTCTGTTTTTTTTAAGAGAAGCATGTAGTGCACTTGGGGTTAGTTTAAGTTAGTTTAGCAATGTGGATTAATTCCTGTTGGAATCATGTGGTGCTGAGTCCCCTCTTTCCAACAGAGGAACAATGAAGTCAGCTTTTGCAGTTGTGCAGTGGCCTTCTGTGGACCTCCAACAGGAGTGGGATCTGGGTGGGAATGCTCAAGGATGTACACTGTGCACTGGAGCAGCAGAGATTCAGGGAGGCAAATTTCTTAGAGCTAAAGTTTTCCTTCTTCCCTCAGTATAATTGTTTGCTTTTCCTGGTCAAGAGTGATTTCTGAAGTGAAAATTCATCCAGAGTTATGAATATTTTCCCAATGGTATGCTTACTATAACTGGTATTTATAAATCTTTTTGGGGGGATGAAGCATCCTCAGTGGAGATGGGATCCCTAGTGATATTTTCAGGAAACATCCTTTAAATCTGAGATATATAGATATATATACACACACAGATTGTATTTTCATATATAGTGTATATATGGAAAACATGAATAGAAAATATACAATATATAGATTTAAAAATATGTATATTTTAGAAACTTGTCATTTGCCCAAAGCAGAGGCAAATGACATGGGCACAGCAGAAATTTTGCTAAGTTGTATTTCCCTATTGCTATGTGTAAACATAAAGAACATGTAAAATGTTAGTTCAAGCTCTTGCAGGGTTATTGACTCTTTTCCCCAGTTCTTCTCAGAAACAGCTGAACTGGCTGTTCAAAATCTAAGAACAAAAACAAAAGTATAACCACCTAGAGTAAAGAAGGAAAATGTACTCCAATTGGTTGTGTTTGGCAAAATATAAGCCACTGAAAGCAAGAACTTCATGGCAAAACATCAGACAGCTAGAATTATCAGGATCACCTATCATCCCCCAGTGATGATTTAGCAGAGTTGAAGTGGAAATTGGTGTTGACTATATAGAAGTCACATTATGGTTTCATTTTGCATTTATAGGAAACATCTGGTAATGCTGGAACTTATTCCTACTTTAGGTCTCCTAAATCTCGTACCTCATCCCTGGAGTTTCTGAGACACTCACACTAGCTGGCAATTTTCGTCCTTGCAACAGAACTCTTGCCCACACCTAAGTCAACATAAATTTACTCAGAAATTAAAGGCATGCAATAAGCATTAGAAAATGTGCAGCATTTTCTGTGGCATTTAATTTTACTTTAAAGATTTTGCATGATAAACAACTTCATGGTAGTTATTGCTAAGAAAAAAAAATTAAAGAAAATAGAGAATTATGGAAAAAGTACCTCTTTAGGGAAAAAATACTTACATAGAAGCAGAAGAATTAATTTTCAAAGGATTTACAACTTCATGTGGGAACTGGAGGTGCTTTTAACGAAAAACATGAAATTTAAACTCTGTAAGTTGGGGCTATACAAACATTTCAATTACAATAGCCATTATATAAGTAGTGGAGCAAACTTCTGGATCTGCATGCTTGTGTCTTTCTTCCTGCAGTTACTGTGTATTTGGAAGGTGTGTGCAGTTAGATCTTGCACACCAGGACATAGAAAATGGGCATGAAGGGTACAGTCCTGCAAGATGCTGGAAATGTGTCTCTATTCACTGCCACTAAAATGGCTCTCTCCAGTCACACCCCAATGGGTCTCATGTGATGTGTTTAGTTAGGAAATGTGCTGAAGGGATTTGCTAGGCTTGGTTCAGAGGCCAACACTTTAGGGCATTAAGTCTGTATTAATTCACACACTTCCATTTGATTCTATATTTCTGCTTTCAGGTTGTTAACTTTTTGATTCTAATTATTTTTGCTTCCTTTTCAGGTTATTTAGGTATCTGATAAATATACATCCAGTGGTTGGTTCTCCAGTGAGGGATTGTTTTGGCTGCCCTGTAGCTAGCAGGAATGCTATATCACTTGAAAATGGTATGAGAAGTGTCTATTTTTCTAATGAGTTTTATGGCAATTACTTTTATGTTTCCACCCAAATGTATCTGTCTGTCCTAAAAGAGTCATAGTGTAATTTAGTTTGATGGTTATCTTCTGCTAATAAAAATCTTTTCCTCATGTCTTTAGCTGAAGGTGCACTTGCTGAGTCGTCAGCTCGCCAGGACTCGGCTGGATTTGAACCCAGAAAGACAAGGAGTGAGCAATGGAAGTGAACTGTCAGCAGCTTTTGAATCCAAAGTGCTGAATGTTGCCATGAGCCCAGAATAATAAACTGTGTTTCAAGGTGTAGACCCTGTGGATGAAATATATGTTCCATAAATGGTTCTGAGAACAGTATTATGGATAAGCTCCACAAGCTTCTTGATCCAGTTTAGTAGCAGAACACATGGCATTGTTCGGAAATCACAGAACTATTTCAGCGAGGGTGTAGGGGGGAGTGATTTTTATATTAGAGTTTGCAGGTTTACTTTTCTTTTGGAGAGAAAAGTTTGCTTTTAAAAAAAAAAGTATGTAAGAAGTATTCATGTATAGGAAAAGGCCTTTGTTTCATTCTTAAGTTATTCTTCATATATTTAGTTTTGTACAATTTTTAGTTCTTTAAATGCCTATGCTGATTTCTTCAAGTTAAATGTCTCTTCAGGTGTTGATTAGTTTGAACTTTCTTTCCTGAAAATGAATATTTTAACTGTGCCTTGTAAGTTGACTAAAAAACCCAAAACCAACAATGTTAATACAAAGCAGCAATTTTACTTTCATTCCTAGATTCAAGTAGCTAAAGGATCTGAAGATGATTCATAAATGCAGAACTGGCTAAGCAATAAAAATCAGTGCATATAAAATATATGTAACTGTAAAATTTAACATTTAGTCATAAAAACTAATGTCTACAGGCATAGGAGAAGCTGAGTTATTAACCCTTTTACTGCATGCAGGGCTTTTTAAGAGGTTTGTGGAATGGGCAAATTTTATATTCATTTTGGTAAACATGCTGAGGAAAGACCATATTGTATTCTACAGCAACAATATCTATTTGAAACTGTTTATTGTCTTCCCAGTTATTTCTTAGAGAGGACAACAAGGACGAGGCAGTCTGGCACTTAGAATTCATATATAATCCCATAATTCAGAGATTCTCTGGCAGGTCTCTGGACTTCTGTAGTGGTCCAAAAAAGCTGCACCTTATGGTCCAGTAATTGGATTGTGTGTCAGAAAAAAACCCTAAGTGAAAACATGAAAACCAAGTGAAAACAAAGCTCCAGGCAGGGCAAGACAAATTTAGGCAGAGCAAGTCTTGCAAGCCTCTGCTCTGAGACACTGTAATATTGGTTCATGTCCAGCAATGGCAATACTGGGCTGCCAGAGACCATGACTTTGTGTCAGCCAGAGCTGTGTGCTGGCTGGTTTTGCCTTGCCTTGCCTGCCCTTCCCTCTGTGGAGTGGCTGAAGGAAGCAGAGAAGACAAAGCAATTCATATTCTGCAACCATTGTCTGTCTAAATGAATGTGGGTTTTATCTCTGCCTGGCAATGTAGGCTCAACTGCAGATTTGATGGGAGAAGCTAACAAGCAATTTACTTAAATGGGTACATATTCAAGGCCCAATTTGTTTCTGACTGATGGCAGTAGTAGTCTACCACTGGCTTCAAAGAAAACCAGATGAGTATTGCTCAGTGACAGTAATATTGCATTTCCTTCTGTATGCTGCAATTAAAGTCCTAGAAGTATCTCTGTAAATGCTTAACAGCATAATGCAGCTTTTGTCTTTGCAGAAGATTTCACCTTAAAATAAACTGGAAAGTGTTTTCCACTTTATATATAGGAAAAACCCCTACTACTTTGATCATACATCCTTAGAACTTCTGTGTATGCCTTTTGCCAAATGCTGTAGTGTTTAAATACATTTAATACTCCTACATCGTCAATACCACGTTCAATACCTGTCCCAGTAAAGGCATCTCCTCTTGCTCTTCCTCTCTCCTCAGAGGGTTCCCTCAGTCCATCTGAGCTTTTTTCAGTCCTGAAAGCTCTGCCTTTGAGAGCTGTGGCTGCTACATGCACCGAGTCACAATCCTGTCTATGCTACTGGCTGCCAACATCCATCCTGCTCTCCCACAATGCTAAAAGCTTTGGTTGCCTGTGCCCACAGGGCTTGCCTGTGTGTGTGTGTGTAGGACTGGGCTTGCTGGCAGTGCACCCCACATCTCTGAGCCCTCTACACAGAAGCAGTGCTGCATCCTGCCCTGACATTTCCTCATCTGATGTTATGTTACCATAAAAAGTTTATTTGCCCAGGATGATGCTTAATTTTGTCCCTGTATAAAGGTGATCAAATACTTGAATACACTAGAGGATATTTTCCTAACATCATGTGGTGCGTTTATGATGTATAGACATTTTTTAGAGAGAAAGAGTGGCTGAAAGATCACCAGAACATTGCAGAGATATACAGGAATGTTGGGTTGGTGACAGAGAAAAAGCAGAGAGAGTTATGAAAGACAATGGATGTTGTGGTTGATACCCTATTTTCATGCTTCCTGTTAGCATTTTTGGAACAGGGCTAGTGTGATATGGCTGAGATCCTGCCCCTCTGTGGAGAGGAGATGTGCAGCAACAGCTCCAGAACTTTTCCATAAAGAAATTAGATAGAAATGACTGAAGACAGTTTGGCACAAGCACATCTAGTACCACAGGGCCTCCTCCCAGTGGTACTGCTCTTAATAGTCCTTCATTTGTTTGGACAGGACATCTTTCCACAGATCAGGATGTCAGTCTGGCCCTTAGAAATTGTCTGCCACTTTCAGTACTTGCAGATTTTGGAGCCATCTAAGAAACAAGGTGGTCAGCTTCTCAAATTTGTTTGAATGCAGATTTTGAAGTGCAGTATAGATGATGTGCCTCAGTGCAGTTTGCTGGAATCCCCTGACACTGCACAGCTTCACTTTAACATGAAGTAAGCACCAAACAGTTCAAACTGACTCACGTGGCTGGAAGATATCCACAGCAGCAGCCTGGGCCCGGGGTGAAGGAAGGCAGAAGTGGGGCTCACATTATCTCAGCTCTGATTTAAGAAATAGATACTAAAACATGTTGTTCATAGTCAGTGAAGATGGGCTTTTTCCCACTTATATTTTACAGTGTTTTCACTGCTGGTTTTGCTCAGTTCTATAAACACCTGATATGAGGAAACAGGTATTCACATGAGATATATTGAACCTTGTTAATTAGATTAAATATATTGAGAGGATTGATTTATTCACCATGTTAAATAACCACTTATATGCAAAATCCTCTGTTTTCTGACTGGGAACATGAGGACCTGTGTTGATTGCTTGCCGATTTTTTAATACTTGAGTGAAACATTTTGGCAAAGACACAGCATCTTCTCTGCTTTTCATTTCTGTTTTTCACAGTTAAGCAGACAGCAATGCACACTTAACAACACCACAGAACTTTATTAGGCTTAGAGGCATTTGCAAGAAACAGCTTTAGAAAAATACTTCCAAGATATGCTAATCATCTGCCAGAAGTAAATATTTTATGACAGAATTTCAAATGACATGCAAATCTAAATTTCCCCATTAGAGTGGACATATGTCAAATTTTCATATAAAAATAATTGATTATATATGCATTGTAATAGCAGACAGCTGTTGTCCTTGATGCTTATATAGCACTGATCTCTTTCAGGCTGACAATCTGTGAGTGGGTGGAGCTACATGCAATCAAAGCAAACTGCTCCTGCAGGGTAAGGATTCCACAATGGAGACTTTCCACTGGGTCCCTACAAGACAGACCCTACCAGCCCCAAAGCTGCCTCTGGCAGGATTTATTCACATGATTTGGTCCTGCAGGACTGGACCTCTGCACTTCTTTCATCAACTACTAATATATGCAAACACTGAATCAAATTCCAGCTCAGTCTGCTAGAGATGAATTCTTATTATTTGATACTTAGAGTGAATAATGGCTTTTTGCCCTCTGTCCTTTTCACTTGAGAAAAAGTAATTCCTGACACAAACCCACATTTATGTGATGCCATCATTCAGCCCTACCAGTTTTGTACTATTCCTCTTTAAAAATGGAAAAACTGACTAACTTTGGTATAATAGTGTGTCTCTTGCTAGAAGGATGAATGTGACAGCATCCTGAGATATGCATCTCCAAAATGCTGAAAATCTACTGTCTTCTCTTAGTTTTGGGGAGAACATCTCATTATCAGCCAGTTGGTAGAAAGGATGGTTTGGCACAGCCAAAAGGAAATACTAAGAATTCAGCAACAATTTTGAAGCTAAGCACCCATCTATATTATGACACCAAGATCAGCAGGAAGTGTTTGGTACTTCTTATCTCACATTTATCTGTTTTGCAGCATTCTGCTCATCCATACATTTCAGCAAAGAATCACTCTTAAATTGAAACAAAAGTGAAGTTGCAAACAAGAATAAATAAGAAACAGGGGGAAATGACACCTTGAGGCTCTCAGTTATTAGAACAGATTTTAGCAAGTGTCTTGGAATGATCTAGCTGTTTGTCTAGACTTTCTAAGACAGGTTATTTAAGGGCACACAGAGCCTTTGCCAGGACTAAGCTCTGCACTGTGTGGCTCTCAACCAGCTGTGGAGCTGGAGGGCTCTGTTCTCTTCCTGGCTGAGGTCCTTCATCACCCCACACAGTAAATTTGTGCCTCTTCATTCTCTGTATGTCAACTTCTACTCATGTTCCACTCCTAAACAAAATACTTGCATTAAAACAGGAGACAACTGTAACATTATTGCATTATTTCATTGCATAAAGCACCGTGGTTGCATCAAACCACAGGGGAAAGAATCTTTTGAGGGCATTCTGTGAGTGTAAGTTGAAGCCTGTTGACTTTCTTGCTGGCAAAACTACACTTGTTTGTGGCTTTTATTCCTGGCAGGTGCTTTTGGAGCTGGGTCTTTAAATCTGGCAGTGCAAACAGCTGCAGCCTGTGGTGGCCCTTTTGTAACATCTTTTTGCTTTCCTCTCTTTCCATGGACAAATCCCAAAATTATGTGTCTTTTTCCTTATTGCTGACATAATGGTGCATCCTTCCAAGAACAATAAAAGCAGGCAGGGAACACAATAGCTGGACTTTTGGCTAAATATTTTGTAAATACCACATGAGTATTTTAGGATTAATGACCTGTGTGCATTTGACGGGGGCATTGTCTAATTCTTTGTCTTTTCACTTTTACTTCTGTGTTAAATGGTGTCAACATTCCTTATATACAGAGGAATATTATTAATCTGATAACTGGTTCATCTCTTATTGCTGTTTTCCCAGGTCCATCCAACTACCTAAGGTGATTAGTGCATTGTATATGTTTCATGAAATCTAGATGTGTATTTAAGCCATTAAAATAATGTACTCTTCCTTTTTTTTTTAAGATTTTTGGTTTAAACCTTGGTGATAAATTAGCAGTCAACAGATCAGGAAAATTATGATTTTCTTCAGTCTAAGCTAATTTTAAGGTCACCACTTACAATTGGGCCAACATAATTGTTTAATAGACTTTTGAGAAGAAGGATGTGGGTGCAGAGGGAAAAAGCTTCGTTGCCAGGATTAATGAAACTGCTACTCATTCAGTGCATGTGTTTATATGCTGCAGATGGAATAACACTTGTGGAAGACAAGAAGGTTGTTCAGAATGTTTGTATTTTCAAGCATAGCATACAGCAATTAAGAGGGTGAAGAGCTTGCTAAATACTGAAGTCATTTGATCACATGTACAAATTAAGTCAAAGGCAATGGAAAAACTTAGGAAAAAAGTACTGGGAGAGATGATAAAAGAAACAATTTAGGAAACATCTCCTAACAATTATAATCTCATTCATCTTTGTTACTCAGGCAAAAACAACTTATGCAACAAGACTGTTAGAGGTGAACAACAGGCAAATTAGAAAATAAGACAATAGAAAATTTGATATAGTTTAGAAGAGTAAGGGGGGGGTTAACAACTATCAGAAGATATTCACATTGGGAGTTCTTTGCCATACCAAGAAGTTCTGAACTTTGAATGTGTGCTGAGAGTTAAGAATAGGCAAACATTTTCTTGAAAACATATCTTGTTCCTTTTTGCTGATATGATGTGCCCAGAAAGGTAAATATGATATTTCTTTCTCTTTCTAAGAGGAACAGAAAATGACTGTCCATGTGGGCTTAACTTTCAATTACTGCAGTGAGAAATGCAACAAATCTATAACTCTGTTTTTGGGGTATCTTGGTATACATACAGGTGCAGATGCAGAGATCAAAAATGCAAACACTATGCAAACACTAGCTTGTGTATGTTGATGTGGGATCTTTTAATCAATGCAAAAGCAGCATTGCAGAGGGTTGTGCATGCAGGTTTTAGATGTCACAACTGCCTGCAGTTAAATAATTGTGCATTGAAATAACTACACTAGTGTCTGCAGGTATGTGAAGCACTGCTCCTGGATGCAGAAGACTCTACTCAGTAGACTTCACCTGTACTGATCCAGGACTATCTGCTAATGAATTTGCATTGAACAGAATTGCACAAGCATAGATGGTATTGGACTGATCTACTGCAATATGCCGATTTTGAAAAAAATCACTCCAAACCTTTCTTTCACTTAATGAAAAGAATTTACATCAGCAATCATAGCAACTGCTTGGTTTAGGTAGCCACAAAGTATGAAAAGAGAATAGTCCATCTTAGTGGGCTTCATGGAAAGGGAAGAATCAGAAATGGAAGGTAATATGAGGAATAAAAAAGAAATAAATAGCTACTGAGACAACACACCCCGACCATTTAAATTAGATATGTATTTATTTGTACAATTTCTCACATTTTTTTACCATTAACATAGCTTGTAAAAATATAGCTTTGGGCATTTTATTTCCCTATATGAAGTAACACTTTAAAATTACTTTAAAAGAAAGTACTTCAAAGATTTATTATTATTTTTCCAGTATATTAATGTTGGGATATCTGTTGTACTAGGTTTTGCTGCAGAAGATAATATTCTTTGTCTTAATGCAATGACAGACTGGTGATGTGAAGATACAGATGCTTTAATTCCAGACAGTATAATCTGTGGAATGAAGCCCTAAACAAATAAAATAGTATGACAGATCAGGATGACAGAAAGAAATTTACCTCTCATACAGAAGTCCAAGATAAATGTGTGAGAATTACTTCAGTCTTCCTGTGTTTTGACAAAATTGTGCAATTTTGCAAAGGCAAGAATTTTGTCCTGACCAGCAGCAGGGAAACCACAGGGTGAGGAGAACCATTTGTGACACAGAAATGGTGAGGTATGTTTGCATATAAACTTTTAATTAAAACTGCTACTCTTACCCTACTGCTGGTGGAAGCCATAAGGGTGACAAATTAGCTCACTTTCAACCCAAACAGTATGGGTGCTAACTGCTAGAGATTATGAAGCAGTATTAAGCCTGGAAGAAATCTGGTTTATGATCTTGCATAGGGATCCATGTAAATGATCCTGTTTTTTAACACAGCTGTCACAGTTCTCAGAAATACTGTGATGATAAAGCCAGCAAGGCTTGCAGTTACCCATGTGCTCACAGATTTGGCTGTAATTTCAGTGACAATATAAGCATAGGTCCTGGTTAGCTCTGCAGTTTTGTGCTGGCAAATGCCTGTTCAGCTCATGGTTTCACCAGGGCTTGGCAGGGGACAGGGCTGTCCCTGCGAGACACCAGAGCTCTCTTCCCTGCCTGCAGGATGCTGAACTGGGGGTCTCACGGGCTCTCCAGAAAAAGCACTGGCCAAGGTGGGCAAGGGCAGGGTGGCCAGAGGAGACAAATGTCTCTAACCTGCTGCTGCTGCTGCTGCTCAGGGGAGAGGAGGCTCTGCTCCCCAGCACCAAGAATTGCCACTGCTCCCTTTGGGCTGTTCTTACAGTTTCACAATCAAAGTGGGAGCCAAAGAGGAACCTTGGTCCTGTCAGAGGTTACAGAACAAATCAACACAGGAGATGGGAAGACACACACTCCTCAATAGGAGTCTATTGATTTTTTAACTGCTGGGCACATTTGGCTGCTGAAAGAGTCATAGGGCCGAAATGAACCTACAAGAAAAAATAATTTATAGTACACTTCAAATATGAGTAATTTTGCCTATGCATCTTACCACCCCTATGATTTCTTTTCTCAATTATTTTAATGGAAGATGGTGAGAAGTTATGTAGAGAATAAGAAATGGGATTTTATCTTCAGCAGAGGGACATGGATTGTGAGGGAGTGTAGAAAAATAACTCCTGATCATTCACTGAAACAAAAAGGATGTCAATGTGTTGGCCAAACACAGATATCTTGACTTACTCGGGTGTCTCACCTCGTTTTCAGCTGCCACTCCAGGCTGAAGAACAACTCCCATGGGTCCCCTGTCTTCTCTTCTGGCCTTGTTTATCATCTCAGAGATGTATGTAAATGAAAATAAAGCTGCATTCAAGAAATGGTGCTCTGTCACAGTGCAGGCTGTTTCAGATCTATAAACCAGTTGGGTTTGGTTTTGCAGTGTAGTTAATTCTCATTATTAGTTATGTCTGCACCTTCTGTGCTTTGGGATTTAAGTGATCACTTGAGTTCACTTGAACTTTCATGAACAATAGTGTGTGCAAAATTCAAATGGCTAGAAAAAATGCTTCCGTTCTTTTAGTTCATCTGTCATGTTTGTGGGTCAGGCTGATCTTGGAAATGGATTGGTGCAGCTGGTCTGATTGGGAAAGAAGGAAAGATTTAACTACTAGAGTTACTGATGATATCATCTGGAGGAAAGAGGCTTTCTTTCTCCAGAAACATTAATCTCTGTTTTAAGCTAATCTCTTTCTAAGAGGCCTGAAATGTTTGGGGGTCTGTATAACTAGAGGAACTGAGACAGAAATGGCACATCTTCTCCTTTTCTATCAAATTTAAATTATGCCTAGAGAATTATGCATAAATGGGAAACAGTTCAGTTTCAGTAACTGAGTGACTCATAGCTCATAATGAGGGCTCTTCCTCTGACCCTCCAGAGGTCAAAATCCTCACTACAGGGTCAGTGGGACTGTTGGGAGCCTGACAGCTGAGAAGGGCTTCTCAGTCACTTTGCTAGGAGAACAGCTTAGCCACAGAGAAGTGATTTTCACCTTATAATTTAAGAATAAACTGTCACCAAAACTGTGGACAGACATTTTTGAATCCTCTGACAGGCTGGAGATACTGTTATTAAATAAAGCACATTTAAAAAAAATAATTTTGGAGAATATGGCAAGATTTTTAAAACTTCAGAATTTTCAGAACTCAGTGGCAATGTGTAATTTCATCTGAATTTAGATCAAGATCTTACTATGTTGAGATTATGTTATTAAAAATGTAATTTCTGCACCTCAAGAACCACAGGACATGTCTCTGTCAGCGGACAGCCTTGCCCCATGCTGTGCTGGAGATCAGCAGAGCTTGTTTTTGCTGGTTTGGAGCCTCCCCCAAATGCAGCTCAGCACCATTCCACCCTGCTGGGGGTCTGTTACCAAAAATTGCTCCACCAGTTCCTGCTGCCAGGAAAGAGAAAATGTAGGTCACCATCTTCCTCTTTGATCTGTAGAATGCAGAGTTGCTCACTTCTGCTGATGTGAGTGTAATGCCTACTTAATTATAGAATCATATGTCATCCTAATCTTCTTCAATTAACCTAGAATTTTTAATGTAAGGAAAGCATTCTGAAATTGTAAATTGAGTTCAATCCACAGTGCCTTTTCCCAGGAACACCAAGTATCACCCAGAAAAAAATACAAATCCCACTAATTCTGAATACTTACTTCTCGTGTTTGTTGTGGTACTTCAGATTTTCAGCTTCTGTCATGTCTCTTTGGGGGTGGACATCATTTTCCTATCAAAATCTATATTGATTTCCAGAGTAAATGCTGAGCTTCTTTTAGGTGTGTCTGTGTAAAGTATCTGTCTGGCATTATATGTCTAAAAATATGAGAAAACTAAAACCTGTGATTTTTAGACTTTGGGCAGCATTATGGCTTGGAGAGAGAACATTATGCAATGGAGTGAGAGTACTGATTTGAGATGTACAAAACTACAACTGATGTACAATTGGTTATGTATGTAGATGTATATAGAGAGGATAAATATATGTCTCATAGCACTGAACTGCTTCTGTAGGCAGACTTCCACAGGGGCAATTTGTGAAAGATTTTTCCTGATAATGTGTGGTTAGGGCAGGTACACACAGGGCTGGAAGGGGGACTGACTGTGGTACCCTGTGAGCTTGCTGCCATCCTGTCACTGTGCTCCTCTTTTGGGTCTGGCAGAAATCTCCCTTAGCTGTCTCACCACCACTTGTCCAAATAAGGCATTTTCACCTTTAGAGGTATTGTTTCAGCAGCATCACAGACATTTATTTGTTGGATCAGCATCATACACTTCCTTAAAGTCTCTGAGAGTTGTGAGCACAGATGAATTAATGAGTACAAAGAATTACTTTGTGTAGTCTTAGCATTCAGAACAGATAAACCTCATAAGTTTTAGAAGTGCTGCTTCATTCTGTCACAGATCTACGTTTGTGTGAAATGTATGCCTGGATCTCACTTGAAATCAGGAGGAATTTGGAATCCAGTCATCACTTCAGCTATTTTCTCTGCATCTCCGTATGTTTGGCATAGTGATACAGGTTTCAAACTCTCCTCCTACATTCCTGTCTCTGAAAATTACCACTCCAAGAAAGCTGCCATATCTTCCCTAATTGTGAAGGACCAGCATGGAGGAGCAGGTATGAGCTGCTGGTGTGATCTGCAGGTACAGCCTTCTGATGCAAAGGCCCTTGGTCAACAGCTCTGTGAGCCACAGCATCGTAACTGTGGGAACATTGCCTGGAGGCAAAGCTTGTCAGGAGCCAGTGAGGAAGAGAGGGCACATGTGTGCATCTCCAGAGCTCCATGAGAGGCTGTGTTGGTGCTGCCTTCTGAGGCACAGGCCAGGTCGGGTCACAGATCTCCCAAAGCACGTGCACCCTAAGCACCACACACCTGCAGACTTTCCTGGACACAGGAAATATGTGAAACAGGGATCAATATGTGAAACAGGGATCAATATGTGAAACAGGGATCAATATGTGAAACAGGCATGGCCCTGATGGCTGAGCAGTGAGAGGGGTGGGATGGAGAGAAAGGTGAGCTTGGCTTAGAGGAGCTTGTTCAGCTTGGATCACAAACTACAAGAGGAAGGTCAGCCTGCCTACAAGCTGATGATCCACCTGGAAGTTTGCTCATTTAGAGGTCCTCAGGGTAGGATATAGCTCTGAACCAGTTTCAAGTCCAAAGTTGACCATAATAAAGGAGATGTTGCATTTTCCTGATCAGTTGTCTTTATATAATCTTTGTATAGTCCTACAGCAGACAATCTGGCCCATGGGCCTGCAACCTGAAATAACATCATTTTCACTTCAGCAGAGCTCTAAATTTAACTCACAATTCATAACAATACTATTGTCTTTCTTATGTTAGCTATTAAATAGGAATATTTTTCACTGGAGGTTTATTTTGACAAAAACCTTTGAAATTTATTGCATCAGTGAACTATAACATAGGTAAAGCCCCATATAAATTATTTGATAGAGTTAAAAAATAACAAGACAGCAAATCTGGAAGAAATCACTCACTCTTTGACTGGATTTGAGAGCCCTCAGGTGACTCAGTTGATTTGCCAGAAAGTGTGACTTTTAAAACCGGGCCAACAAAAAAGCAGAATACACTCTCAACCTAAACTAAAAGCCATGCCTAAAGTTTAACACACCAAGTTTTAGCATATTCTTAGCTATGAGTGATTGAGG
The DNA here is from genome assembly GCA_013400575.1 of Peucedramus taeniatus. NCBI lineage: Eukaryota > Metazoa > Chordata > Aves > Passeriformes > Fringillidae > Peucedramus > Peucedramus taeniatus. Next base: position 163,807 of record WBNO01001164.1, on the reverse strand, counting down.
TTTTTGCTGTTCTGTACTGCTCAGGGCTCTCTTTTAATTAATATCAAACACTGTGGAACAGAAGAAAATACATTAAAAATGAAATTTTTAATTTTCCTCCAGCTGTTACTGCTAGATGTGCCATATTTTTGACTACTGATTATTAATAGAATTCTACACCAAAATTCCAATTCTGCTCTAATACATATCTTAAGAGGCAAAAGTGGTCTGGAAATGAGAGCTCAGGTCTGGGCTACGAGGCTATTTATCAATCTCTTCCACAGTGTGACCCTGGGAGGCTGCCTCAATTTCCCCATCCCTCAGTTAAGCTAATAACCTCTTGCTTCCCATGGCTGCCATGAGCTTCAATTAATAACTCTGATTTATCTCAGGTCTGCATGTATTTTTTTTTTT
>WBNO01001164.1:87634-163091 GCA_013400575.1 Peucedramus taeniatus | reverse complement strand
TTTTTTGTGCTGTAGACGCAAATGCACAACTCTCATCATACAATGTCTGGGAAGGGAGGTTTCAGCATCAGAGAGGAAATCTCCCCAGTCCCTGCAGGCTTGGAGAGGACAAGAGAGAGACTGACTTTCACACAAGAGGTCTCCTATACAGAAAGCCAGAAAAGTGATGAGTATTCCTGACAGCTGTCCCTGTAGCTGAGCACACTGTAAGAGCAGGAGCCTGTCTGCCATGGGGGGACAGATCCTTTTCAGTTTGTGAAACTTCAGCAAGGCATAATGCAAAATAGCCACACTGAAAGGACATACATATGCAAAATGTATCACAGAGTGAGAAGTATGAAAGAGAAAGAAGAAAGGTAAAGTGTGTATTTTCAATTATGGATAAATAACCAGCAGTTTTATGAAATGTGTAGGCTGTGCTTATGTAATTCTCTGTGCCCTGTGCACCCACAAACATCAGAAAATTTTCTCCTGAAAGCACTGCTGTCCTAGAACAATCTTTGTAAAAGATAGAAAATGAAAATGGGTTTCTGAGGTCCGATGCCGAGTTTTGAGGACAGAACCACGCAGGAGACTGGAGTCATGGCCAGAATCCAAACACTTCATTATGTTGTGCCATTTCCTAAATAAAAGGCAGTTAAAATGCATGAACTTGTGCTGTTCCACTGCAGTGTAGCCATTAAACTTCTCTTTGCACATTAGGGTACTATTTGGCAAACAGAATATCTGAGCTAGTATATATAGTATCTGTGTTCATTAGAGACAGTGAAAAACCAAGAGAATGTATGGACATTATAACAGCAAAAGGGATAAGTCATATGTAAAAAAAAAAGCCCAAAATTCTGCATAGCAGGAGGGAAAAAATGTGAAGATATTGCAGACATCTAAAAGCAAAAATCACCTAGGCATTCAATACTTCTAAAAGCTTGTAGTACTTTTTAAAAATATTTACCCACTCCTTTGCCACATCCAAAGGGAGGATCAGCAAGATGAAGATAGAGGACTTTATCCACTCTTACATTAATCTAAAGAGAAAGAAGTCTATGACATCTAGGCCGTGTAAAGACAAGTTTTAGATCTGTCATTGATGTCTGTTCAAGGAGCTGTTGCTGCATTCCAGCACAGGAGATTACATGACACATGGCAGCAGCTGTCCCCCTCCCACTGCAATGCAATCAGAAAATGCCCATGGTGATATTTAGTTAGCTATTAAATTCGATTTAATTTTCATAGCACTGCATATTTGTGAGCTGACTGTGCCCAGGGACGTGAAGAACTGTGAGCAGAGCTGGAGCAGCTGAGCAGGGAAGCTGGAATAGCCTGTACCTGGGAAGGAGCTGGACAGGGCCTGGTGTGTCCCTGCCAGTGCTAAGCAGCGAGCAGTGTCACAAAGGATACAGCCAGCTTCCCAACCTTGCTGGGCTGTAAGAACAGGCAGCGACTTAGAGGAGTGACTTCAGGAAAACACAAAGTCAGAACCTTAATTTCAGACATCTCAAAAGTAAGCATTGGGAACTGGGGCTCAGAGAGAGGGTCAAGAGCCCACCTGAGATGCAGGAGGCAGCGCGGGATAGCTGGAGGCTGAAATTTGGGAGGTGTTGGTGTGGGCAGCAGGACATATCTGTAAACTCAGTGGGAGACACTTTCAGCCCCAGCAAGGGACAACGATGGTGAGTCCAGCAAGTGTGGAGCTGCCAGCAGAGCTGGGCAGTGTCAGGTGGGCAGGAGGAGAGCTGTGCTGCCACAGCTCAGCTCCCAGTAGCTCTGTCCTCCATAGCTGGATGTGCAGCATCCTGTCATATATCTATCTCTAAATTAACTCAATTAAATGGGCCTAATGATACACAAATTGGCATATGGCTCTATTTCTGTTTCTGTTCTCAGTCCAAGTAAAACATGTTATTACATTTCAGGGAAGGTTTTGATTTAACCTCTAGAAATCAGAATTGTAAGAATTTCCAGCTATTGTAGCTTTGTCTTTCTCAAGCTGTACAGGAAGGTTTTCTCTGCCATCAGCTTTAAGAAAATGTACATGCAGGAACTGAGCAGCAGTGTTTGCACAGGAGACCTGTGGGTGTTTGGGGACATGAGGAAGGTGACAAGTGCAATGAACACCTGTCATGGTGAGCATATCTCTGCTTCCTATATTTCAGCACTCCTACTTAGAAATGAAGACATTGTTAGGAGTTTATTCTAGATATGACCACAGGTTAAGAGCAAGATCTTGCCTCTTCACTGAGACCAGGCAAATTCTGTCATTTTGCCATAATAAGTATGTATTAGCTGTGTTAGATGAAAATCCAGCACTCAGCTTAGTAAGAAGGACATGATTTCTGACATTTCTATATATGAGGTTACATCCTTCAGCCTTCCAAAAACTATTTATTTAAGTCTGGTGGAAGCCTTGTTCAGCTGGAGTGGAGATTGTAAATATTGTGTAAGGGAAAATTATGCTTAACTGAAAAATAGTGGAAGTGAAGAGTGAAAGTTAAAAAAATCCCATATACACTTGCTTCATCCTACTCTAATTTATCCAATATGTGTCTGCCAAAACTGTCTTTCTCAGCTGTCAAACTCATCTCCATGAATATTAGTTTCCTCTCAACACTCTGTTATAATCAACTTTTTTTTTCCCCTTTCACCAGTGCAGCACAACTCTTCTTGTGGATGCCTCCTATTCTACAGATATTTATAAGTAAAGATATGCTGGTCTTGCTCCTCAGTTCCCTAGCTGCCATAACTCCTTTTTGTCCATTTTGATGGAGAAATACCTTAGAACTCCAGGTCACAAAGTTGTTTGTGCCTCAGTTAGTCTTTCATAACACCAACGAAAAACCCATTTTTAATGTCAGAGGAGATGTTTTTATGTCTGTGCTCAGATATATGTCTGCATCTAAAACAGAACAAATCTTTCTCCCCAAAAACAAGTGCATTTAATCTTCTTTTGGACATAAGCCACTTGGGGAAGAAAATGCTATTGTGACACAGACCAGAGAGTGTTACTAATGGAAGATAAATCATAAATAATAGATTAATAATAGAAGAATGGGAAGATGAAATTGTGGTACCTGAAAAAGCCTTTTTACCACCCAATGAATGCTTTTTCTTCAATACACACTAGTTATTTCTTTCAGATAAAACCAGAAAAATGGATTTGGAGTTAAATAGTGAAACCAGAATATTTTTCCTTACAGAGTACCCATAAGCTAATTTGGAATGTAAAATTTTGCAATTATATAGTTCTATAGCAATATATGTTAAATTTTCTAATGAAAATAGTTTAAATCTAAATTGTGAATGTACCTGGAAATATTTTTTTTTCTACAAGAAAAGGAGCTAAGCATAAATCTGATGGAAACTCTGCCTTCTTCCCCATATAATTAGAAATACAAGACATAACTCTTGATGAATCTCTTTTGATTTTTGAACAGTCTTTGGAATCCAGAGAGGTCCCAGCTGATTTGAAGCTGGCAAACATTGTCCAGATTTTCAAGAAGGGCAAGAAGGAGGAGCCCAGAAACTACAGGCCTGTCAGTCTCACTTCAGTGCCTGGCAAAGTTAAGGAAAATATTCTGAGAGATTTTGAAAAACACCAGAAAGACAATGCAGTCCTAGGTCACATGCAGCATGGCTTCATGGGAGGAAGGTCATGGTATCAAAGCTGATTTCCTTCCATGTCAGGTAACTCACCCAGTTGATTCAGGGAAGCCAGTTGATGTAATCTTTTTGGATTCCAGTAAAGTTTCTGGATTGCTGTCTCTCACAGGATCCTTCTGGACAAAATGTCCAGCTCACAGCTGGATAAACACATCATGGGATGGGTGAGCAGCTGGCTGATGGGTCAGGCACAAAGGGTTATAGTGAATGAGGTGACATCAGACTGGCAACCTGTCACTCATGGAGTTCTGCAGGGCTTCATCTTGGGCTCTGTGCTGTTCAACATCTTCATGAATGACACGGGACTGCAAGGGACACGGAACAAGTTTGCAGATGATACAAAACTGGGAAGAGCTGTTGATGCCCTTGAAGGCAGGGAGGTCCTGCAGAGAGACCTTGACAAATTAAAGGGCTTGGCAGTCTCCAACAGCGTGAAGTTTAACAAGGGCAAGAGCGGCACCTGAGTTGAGGCAGCCCTGGCTGTGTGTACAGACTGGGGAATGAGAGGCTGGAGAGCTGCACTGTGGAAAAGGACCTGGGGTCCTGGTCAATGGCAGGTTGAACATGAGCCAGCAGTGCCCTGGCAGCCAGGAGGGCCAACCCTGTCCTGGGGGGCATCGGGGACAGCATGGCCAGCCAGGCAAGGCAGGGGATTGTCCTGCCCTGCTCTGCACTGGGGTGGTCTCACTAAATATTGTGTGCAGCTCTGGGTGACACAAGATATGAAGCCATTAGAGAGCATCCAAAGGAGAACAACAAGAATGGTGAAGGGCCTTGAGAGGAAGCCATATGAGGAGGCTGAGGTCACTTGGTTTGTTCAGTCTGGAAAAGAGGAGACTGAGGAGAGACCTCATTGCAGTTACAATTTCCTTGTGAGGGGACGAGGAGGAGCAGGCACTGATCTCTGTGGTCACCAGTGACAGAACCCGAGGGATGGCTGAAGTTGTGGGGAGAATTCAGATTGGACATTAGAGAAAGGTTCTTCACCCAGAAGGTGTTTGGGCACTAGAACAGGCTCCCCAGGGCAGTGGTCACAGCACCAGCATGACAGCTCAAGAAGCATTTGGACAATGCTCTCAGGGACATGGTGTGACCCTTGAGGATGGTCCTGTGCAGAGCCAGGAGCTGGACTCATGGTGGGGGTCCTTGTGGGTCCCTTCCAACTCAGCACATTCTGTGATTCTGTTTGCTGGGGAAGATGTTGAGTATGGCTGACCGGATAATGAAGCACAGTTTCAAGTGCAGTATCCAATGGGAAAACAATAATTTCAGTGCTTTATCTCCCCATTCCCTGAAATTTATGGCATCTTGGGTAATTCAGCTTGTGCTGGATGAAGAGGTTCAGCTGAGTTGATAAACACTACCCTCTCTTTCTTCAAACAGTGCATTGAAATTTACTTCCCCAAAGCACATCAGGTGTGATGAACAGCATCTGCTGTTTCTAATGACCTTGTTTAAAGAAATAAAATGGGTCTCAGAAAACTTACGTTTTCCGTGCTAGGTCTGTTGTTGCATGAAAAAGATCTCAGTGCTAAAAGGAGACAGGCAAGGTGCAGGGCTGGTCTGCACAATTCATTAGTGCTCTTGGCTCCATTGGTTGGAACTGACATAAAACCTTGACAAGCTGTCATTTTGATGAGACATATCCTTATGGTCCTGGTTAATGGGTCTTAAAACCTCCCTCAGTTTAAAAAACCCCAGATCAAACAACATGTCTATAGCTAAGGCTGTCAGAGGAGATAGGACTCCTGTAAGAGAAATTCAAGAATGAAGATGTTATGGGTACACTGTTTGCCCCTCAGCTGCTCCCTGTGGCACCAGCCAGGGCTAGTAAGGTGGAGGGAATGTTTCCCTGTGTCTGCAAGAGCTGCTTACCACTTGCACCAGCAGCAGAGCTGCAGTGGCGTCACCTCAGCAACCATACAGAGACCATTTCAACACCATCTCTGATCTACAGAGGTGTCTTGTTACACCCAGGCATTCCTGCCTGGTGCTGAGAAAACAGATCCCTTCCAGAGGCTTCTTTTTCTCCATGGCTCACAGAGGGTGTCTGGCAGGGAGCTTGCTGAGTGAGGTGTTCCCAGTTCCACACTGCATGGTCTGGGACACCCCATCCTGCCTCAGGGTGCATCAGCACTTCCCTTTGCTTATTGGGAGTCTTTTCAGTTTGTCAGGTTTTCAATTCAAGGTTAAGTAAAAATGAACAAACCCTCTCCCTGGCCAGCAGGACAGCTCTGAAAAAGGTGGAAATATGTATCTCCAAGTGCTTGGCTCTGAAAGATGATTTGTTTGCTTCTGGGGCTGAGGCCACATTTGTTCATTTGTTTCATTTTGTGCTCATCGTTATCCCAATGTCCCGCTGGGGGGAGGAGGAAGGGTTGGAAACAACCTGTCTCAGTGGTGAGGAACAAAATGTTCATTCAATGAATCTTGTTGATTGCAATCTACTGGATAACTTCTGCACATTTTACTTTTAATTAACTACCATACATTTTCTTGGGATTAGTGACTTGTCAGCATTTTTGGAAGTTGGTGCTAGGAATTTTAAATAATAACAGCATTTATCTTCTGCATGGACACATTGTGGTTAGGCTGATTAAAATAGGTGATGAGCTACAACAAGTTTTTTTAAGTCTGGAAGTGAAAGGTGGGAGAAGTTTGGGGTATTTTTATAAATATAATTTCAACTTACAATGATATTCCTTGTATTAGTAGACATAAAAGAACCTAGTATCTTTCTCATAAGTAAATATTATGAAATAAGTTTTCTGACCATCCAAGCTTTTCCCTGATGAATCCTGGCCTTAGCTGCTGACCAAACTCCTCATCTCTTCAGACATAGGCACTCTAGTGCAGAGAGGAAGAATTTAAATTGCTATCCAGGCAGGTACACCAGTACCTACTGAAGTTTATTCCTGTTTGTTGGGGGTTGGATCTGTTTCTTTTGTGTTTGTGGAATTTTTTCCTGATGGTTTGCTAGGTAACTAATTGCTGGGTACTTTATGGAACCTTGACTTAAACAAAGGAGGCAGCAGGTTTCTCAGGGTAGAACAGCAGTGAGCAGGCAGTTTGGTCTGAGGACACCGCTCCGAAAGGACTGGAGTTCCAGGGGACCCTGCTTGTTTTCTCTCTCTCTACTGGATTTCTCTACAGAGGAAGACTGAACACATTTTTCTTCACCATCGGACTTTCCTACAGGACTATTTCACTTCATAGAACTGCATTTACTGCTCAAGGAGGATTTCATCTGGACTGCTTTCANTTTTGTTTTGTTTTGCTGGCAGGTACCTGTCTTTCAAACCAAGACACTGTTTAAGGCCAAATTTACACCCATCCTCTCAGCAGGCTCCAAGGTTCTTAAATCTCACAGAGAGGGGCTTTACCAGGAAATAGACTAGTTCAAATTAAAAACAAGGCACCCCTCTACCCCTTGCCAAACCATAAATAATAACAGTGCTGGTTAGGAGCTCTTGTGGCAACTGCCCTTTCCCACATGAAACCTCTGGCTCCTTCTGGGGCATCTCTCTGGAAGGGATAGTGCTGGCTCAGACACTGGTGAGGTGTTCAGGCTGTGTTCAGGCTGGAAATTGATGCTGGCATGATGTTAAGTCAACCAGACTCAGCATCTCTGAAGATTTGTTGCTGCAGTTATAGTTGTGACTGGTGTGTATGTAAATGAGGTTGTGTTTTTAATACAAAACAAATTTCTACAGATTTTCTGTGTGCTAATCTCTGAGCTAACAGGGACAAAAGTCTAACCATAGATCACAGAGATGGGTACTGAGCCCCTGGGTCTGGAGGACAGCTGCATCCAAATGCTGAGCAGCACCTATCCCCTGAGCAGTGCTTTCAGACCCAGTCCTCAGTGTAAACCAGGATTCCTTTGAAGCTGTGCTGCTTTATCCCATCTGAGGGATGGGGCACTGAAGGAAAATCCTTGGGAGCTGCTGGTGGGCAAGATTTTTTTAAAGTCTTTTGTCTGCGAATAAAAAAACAACACTGGAAAATGATTTTAAACAAACAGCTGCATTAAACTTGCCTACACTTCTAGACTGAAATGATTTCCATTCACTTTCAGTCCTTGTAGCTGATCATTGTTTGAAAATATGGGGGAGAGAGGGAGACTTCTCTGCAGGCATTAAAGAAGACCATGTCTCTATGTGCCAGTGAGATTTGGTAGGTGAGGAAATAAAGCAGAATAGCTTCAAATCAAAGGTAAATGTTAACCTTTTTTTTTTAATCTTTCCATATTTTTAAAAAATACACTGACATTTATACATACCACGTATTTAACAGGTTTCTCCTTTAACAAGGCATGTTGATGCATGGATTTTTTTTGAGAAATTATTGCAATTAAACTATTGACCAAAGAACTGCAAAGGAAAAATACTGCTTCTCAGTATTTATTGAAAAGTCTGCTAGAATAGCAGTTTACTTAATACTGTCTCTTTCCAACAATGAAAGAAATGCAGCACTCCACACCCTTTTTTTGGTACTGTGGCAGCACCTAGAGGCTCTTGACAGAGATGTCACCTCATTACACTGCTGAGTACTGCAGACACACAAATAGAACTTAATAGCCATTGTCACAAGCGCCTACATTTTAAAACACTTGCATCCGATGGTGTAGCGCTTCTTAGGACTTCCCTGAAGACAAAGTTTCCTGAAATTGTCATTAATCTATCTCTTTGGTAATAAATAGTTATTAAGTGCTTATTGTTATTTGAAATTAATGGCTGATTCCTTTGTATCAAGGAACTGAAACAGTTACAGAACTTGAATAAACAGCAGCTGGTATGTGGCTTGAAATGGTGGATAATAAATTATTTATAATGAAAACAGCTAAGGGTATATATTTTCTGCCTAGCAGCAAACACAGAAAGCTTACCAACTACATTGTTCTTGACTTTCAACAGAAGCAACATGATCATTTTGGTGTCAGATGCAGTGAACCTGTACCTGAGTTCCTCTGTTCTGTATGACTTAAACATTCTTCTTCTCTGAGAGAAGCCACAGCACTTTTAATGGCTGAGTTCACTTTATTTGTCTGCATTCCTCTTGGTAATGTCTAGAGAAGGAAACTTTGCTGTGTGTTGCTCTTGAATGTGGCAGATTTGGAAAAGAAATCGCTAAGCTCTATAAGATGAAACTCAGTTTTTCTAGCTTTAAACTCAGCACTGAAGGATACAGGTTTGTCAAGGTTAACCTAGCCCTGCACAGTGATCTGGATGGATTGGGATGTAAATCTTTAGGAGTTAGCAAAGATCCGAGCACAGAAACAGAGCCAGTAAAATAGTCAATATGAAACAGTGCCAGTATTTGTACCTTGTCTCCTCCTGCCCCGAGCTCCTGTGATGTGATCACCAATGGAGCAGGGGAAGGACCATCAAACAGATCCTGACATTGTTAACTGAGTTCAATTTTTGGTTTAAACAACAGCAGAACTAGAACTGCATATAAGAAGTACTGAGTAGTCATGTGGTGAATGCAGATTTATAGCATTTTTCCTCCAGCTGTTATTAGTAAGAAAATAAAGGCAAGATTGCCTAAATACAAAAGAGAAATTTAATCTTCGTCTAACCATAGTGATGCATGGCAGGGAGAAACACAATCCATCTGTGCTTTCTCTGACAATGCTTCCCACCATTTGTTTTACAGAAAGACATAAAGTTCTCATAATGCATCTGGATAGCTATGAAATACTCTTGCTACTGTGAGAGAGAGAAGGCATTTCTTTCTGAGTTCTGTCAGCAATGCTTCTTGAAACATGAAGATAATCTCTTGTAATCATTATCCTGCCAAGGACAGCTGCAGAGTCCATGTTTAGTGTGCTAAAACCTGGAATAGCTGCACTGGATAATGGAATTACTCCAGATTTCTCAGAAGGGGAAAGCCTTGACCCCAGATTAGCTAATTTTTTTTGAGACTGCACTGTGCTTTTTCTCTGTATCTCAAAATTTTGGCCATAGTATAGGGCAGAGTGAGAATTCCCTTTTGCTCACTCCAGATTAGTGGCCTATGGCTTTCTTGGCAGGCAGTCTCCTTTGTTTACTTTTGACATAAAAGGGTAAAATGCATCCATGGTGATGCTCCTCTTACACTTCTCACTTTCATGTAAAGATAAACCCAAGAGCAGGCTCGGAGGTCAGCTGGGACACCCTATCTGCACAGTGTTGGGGGACTGAGCAATACAGCTGGCCTGCATGGCCCTGCTTCAGTCCCAAGAGTGCAGGTACAACTCTCAGTGAAGGGAATTTCCTGAGGGAAATGCCAGTGGCATCCCATTCCTGACTGCCATTTCTAGTTCAGGGGCTGGACACATCAAGGGGCCATGTCCCTGTCCCCTCTGTCTGGCCGGTTCCATCAGGGCACTCTGAAGGGAGCATCAACTGAAAGCCCCTTTAGTCTGAACTCTTTTGGTGACTTCCTGAACATCTACAGGGCAGAGAAACCCTTCCAGAAGTGTTTTGGGAGGAGAACTCAAAAGCAGACTTGAAGATTCTATAGAAGAAAGAGAAAACAATTAAGAGTCCAGATTTGGGTTGACACTGCCATGTTTAATAGAATTTTTTGCATCCAGAAGAATCTAAGGGCTGCTCCCTTGCAGGTTTAACCTCAATTAGTCTCTTAACCTATGCACATAATTAGTGTCCTTTAGCTAAACAATGTATATGCAGAGACTAGATTGTTTTAATTATTATTCTAACAAAGAGCTACAACCTGAACTTGCTATTTCAAATCAGGAGAGGAAATTAAAGGTAAGTACAAAATGTCTTCAAGTAATGATCAAAGAGAATCCTTTGTGATTTTCTCCTGGTGTTAATTAATACTGCTTAGTTGGTCTGGTTTGCACTGACAATTTCATTTTTCGGAACATCGGGGCTTGCAAAAGATTAAAGGCTAATTTTAAACATACTTGGATTAAACCAGGCATGTACAGCTATTGCATAATTCAGAAGGCTAGTTCTAAGTCACTAGGGACATCCACCTTGATTTACAGCATGAAAAACTATGCTGCAAACTGCCTTGCAATGGGAGCTTCCCTTCCCATGGGTAACTTGTATGGATGAGAGTCCCACAGCAGACGTGGTGGAAGCACGAGGCAGGTCTGGAAGGGTTTGCTCAGGAGAGGAGGAGCACGTAGCTTTAGTGGAGCCTGTAGAGTCCTGAGTAAGAACCCTCAGCCATTTCCCCCCCCCGTCCTCTCTCTTTTTGCGTCTCATTTCTTAGGCAGCATCAAACTGGAAGAGGACCCAATCCAGACTCACAGGATGAGAATTATTTGATACAGGCAAGAGTTGATCTTCAAAGGAGTGGCACAGAGGTCTCCAGAGTCTCTTTGTAGATAAGAAATTACATAGGAAGATAAAAGCAAAATCTAAGCAAAGTTAAAATCCTATGAGAGAGACACTTAATCAGGTCAAGGCCTGCTCCTAAAGCCAAACCTGCATATGAAAAAGAGGAGTAAGGGATTGGGGTAGTTCTGAGTGTGGGGAGCAAAGACCAGGTAGAAGATGCTGCTGTGTCTACTCTGTTTTGGTGAGAGTGAGATAATTCTGCCAGAACAAATAACATATATTTCATTTGGTGTCTTCACTCCTCTACTGTTTTCATTCAGTGAGTAGACAGCTGAAATACTGCCAGTGAAGGAAAACAGATTTTATGATGAATAGTCCTACCCAATGAAAAATGAGATTAGAGGAACGCCTAAACTAATTTCAGGTTATTGCATTACAATCTTCATTTCGGACTAATTCTCAGTAGCTTTATTCCAGGTTTATGGACAGAAATTTAAAGCCAGTACATTTTATCATCTGTATCATTCGGTCCTTTTTTCTTTTTTTTAACTGAGCTTTGCAGTGTTCTCTTTAATTTCCAGGAGAATGAATTTCACCTTTTATAACATTCAGAGACAATTATGCTGTCTTTATGATGAATGATGTCACTCTGATCCCAGCAATAAAAGAGAATGTACTAATGCCAATAAATATATTAACTGTATCAATCATTCTCCTGATTTTTTTTTTACTTCGTGTTTCAGAAGAAATAGCATGCAACCTTGAGCTTTTAATTGGTTAACACTTCCATAAACACCATAATGACTCTTTAAATCTTTCTTTTTGTCATGAGAATGAGGAAAACATAATGAATAAATAATTGAATACCACAGCAGAGCTCAGCACTGATCTATGGGTCATTCAGGAGGTGAACTTGATCTAAAGATTTATTCAAACTCTACAAGACCAGTTGAGTGGTTTGTGCTGGAAGTAGCTGTATAATACAGCATATTTTTACGTGCCCTTCCAATTACAGAAGAGTTCCTCAATGAAATGCAATATTGCAATTGAACAGCGGCATAAAAACACGGGCTGAATTCCACTGCGGTCAGTGGATGTGGGTCTTCTCTGACAGAGCAATTAAATGAGAAGCAGAATTTAAATCCAGAGATTAAAGCGGCCGTGCCTCCCCGGCAGGCGCAGGCAAGGTGACCCGGGGTAGGATCGGCGTCTGCAGCGCCGCTCCCCCGCTGCCTTCCCGGGGAGCGCCGCCGCTCCGAGCGCATCCCCGACTCTCGCTCACATTTATCCTGCACGGCATTGACGAGCAGCAAGCCCCTGAGAGCTTCGGTTTGAAGCGGAACAGCTTTCCCGAGTGGGGTTTTAATTTGCTCTCTCACTACGCCACATTGAAATGACTCGTCTGGCTCGAGCAGAGCTCTAAGCGGGCGCGGAAAACGACCCGGTTCTGCTCCCGAGCACAGACAAGTGAAGAGCAGACCGAGGGAAAAAGGCCTGCTTCTCCCCTCTTTATCGGAACATTGATTTTCACAAAATGGCTGGAAAATGAGGTGGCGAGCATCTTTACAAAACAAATGACAGCGGCGGGCCCGCGGCAGGGAGAGCGCGGCGCTGCCAAACGCGAGCGGCTGCTGCCACCTCGTGTCACCTAACCTGACCGGGACAGCCGAGCGCGCCCGGCGCCGGGAGAGCGACGGGACCTCCCCGCACTTCGTCCTTCCTCTGCCCGCTTCCCGCTCCGGACCTGGCTGTGCACGGGCGGGCTCCGTTTCCCAGACACGGGGCAGCTGCTCAGAGGGCGAGGTGGAGCGGAGCGAAAGGGTGATGGAAGGGAAAAGGGTCTTCAGCCAAACCTGAGCAGTCTTGTCAGGGGTGCTTTGCTTCTCTGAGCATTTTCAGTAATCCGAGCAATGCCCCAGGTGCTAAAACTCCCTGACATCATAGCCACAGAATGGTTTGGTGGGAAGGGACCTTAAAGATCCTCTCGTTCCACCCCCATGCCATGGGCAAGAATGCCTTACACCAGACCAAATTGCTCAAAGCCCCATCCCAGCTGGCCTTGAACACTTTCAGGGATGTAGCATCAACAGTGCCTCTGGACAACCTGTTCAACTACCTTACCACTCATGTAGAAAAGAATTTTTTCCTTCTATGTAGTTTAAACCTACTCTCTATCAGTTTGAAGCTGTCACTCCTTGTCCTTTCACAGTGCACTCTTGTCAAAAGTTCCTTTCTGGCTTTTTTTGTAGGCCACTTCAGGCACTAGAAGGCTTCTATGAGCTCAGCCTGGAGCCTTCTCTTCTCCAGGCTGAACAACCCCAACTCAAGCTGTCTTCACAAGAGAGGTGCTCCATCTCTCTGATCATCCTCATGGCCCTCATCTGTACTCATTCCAAGAGGTTCATGTCCCCTTAGGACCCCAGAACCAGATGCAGCACTCCAGGTGGAGTCTCAGGAGAGCAGAGCAGAGGAGAGAATCCCTGCCATCGACTTCTGACCATGCTGCTTTTGATGCAGCTCAGGACTTGTTTGACTTTCTGGATTGCAAGCACACATTTCTGGGTCATGTCAAGCTTCTCATCAGCCAACACCCCAAGCCTTTCTCCTCAGGGCTGCTCTCAATCTGTTCTCTGTCCAGCCTGTATTTGTGCTTGGGATTGACTTGAAACCCTTCCCCAGTGGTTTATGCCATTAAGCTTCCCTTGGTTGAAGGAGGGAGGCTGTGATTTCCCCAGGCACGCCGGCTGCCTCGTGTTTCCATGACACATGTGCTGCTTCAGCAGCAGCTGGCTCAGCCCAGTCCCAGGTGTCACCTCACCAGTGCACTCACTCTTCTAGGCAGGACATCTCCCCATCAGGCTGACAGCACCAGTACAGGGGCACAGCCCAGTCAGGCAGGCAAACTGGTGCTGGCATTGGGAACACTCACCCTGCTCTCTCTCCGCTCAGAGCATCATGCAGCCTTTCACACCCATCTCTCTGCTCTGCTTACCATTGTCACATCATTTGTTTGCTCCCATTGCAGCCCTTGGACTGTAAGGTTCTTTAGAGCAGGAACAACCTTGTTCCTCTGCAGTTCTGCAAAGTGTCAGGAAAAATGCTAATTGTGATGACAGTCTTAATTTTGAGACCATAATTGACATATGCAATAGGACTAAATAACTTAAATAGAACTGGAGAAATACTGAATTATCTTTTAACTGTAAGAGAGTCCTCATTTGTCAAAAGCAATATCCTATCCTCTAAATATGGGAAAACAGTGCTAAGTAACTGAAACCCATGCTGAGATTTTTTTATGGCAATCAATGTATCTGTGGCAAGTGGCCCATACATGATCTTTCCTTAGAGAAGGTAAGAAGCAGCAATTATCTACAGACAAAACTTAACAAAATGCTGCAAATATGCACAAAATATACAGTCTGCTTGCCTAATAACTGGGCTCTGCAATAAGCTGACAGTTGCTATGGATAATCACCTTATAACTAACCATTGCAAGTTCTGACTGCACATATACATGCTTGTTGATTTTACAGTCTGTAAAGGAGTTCCTGCCAGTTTTTACAATAATGATGCTAAAGTAAAAAAAAAAAAAAAAAAAAAGACAGGTTTTTTTTTCTTTTTTTTAGGTGAAAGAAAACAATTCCCACAATATTGGAAAACAGCAGGAGATCAGTAAGAGCTACAGAGTACAGAATATTCTGTGCTTCTTGGTGCAGGGAAGTAAGTTGTAAAGAGGCAAGAATAGGGATGGAAAGTCTTGGAAAGCAGAGAAGAAAGGTTATGGATATGGTTAACTACACTTGTATTTCCTAAAAGAAAACTGCTTCTGCAAATAAAAAAAGGGATTGGATAAGGCAGCACAAAGAATAATTGTCCAATGAATTCCCATACCTGTGGTATTTAGGAGTGTGCAGAAAGCTTTGGGCAGAACGCATTATTCTGAGATAAAGCTTGAATTAAAAAAAATAAAAAGGAAGGACACATGGATTACAATTTTCTTTCTGAAGACTAATGAATCTCTGGATAGGTTTTTATGAAAGATTTCTAGGTTCCTTATAGGAGCAGCTGAAGGGTGAGTCACACATATTGATATTACAAGATATGTGTGTGGGAGGTAAGCCTGGCTCTCGACTCACACTCTGTGCTGTAATATAAAGCACAGAGAATATAAAAATTATTCACCTGCAGCACAGATAGTTTTTGCAGTTGAACTATAGAGGTGAATTAACTGTGTGTGAGCATCCTCCCTGCACTCTGCTAATACAAGAAAATGTGAGAAAGCAGAGCTGGCCACTGATGGGGCTTGCCTTGGCCATCAGACATCACCTTTGTAGTGTTATGTGTCGTGGGTTTCCATCCCCAGATGTCTGTCAGACTTGGTACAAGGCTCAGTTCTGGACCCAACAGCCACGGTACCTGTGAGTTTTGGTGTCAGTTACGAGCAATTAGCCAAATGGGCTATGATTTTAGGTACATATATTAGGATTGGATCTCCCTTTGGAAACCTGGGAAATTCCTTCCACCCATGTGTGATGAGGAATTTGTGTGCTTGCTTCAAAGGCCTAATCCATGAAATCCACTAAAAAAGACCAATCTGTCAAAGAACTGGCTGGGCCCCATTAAGATTGACTGGATACTCTTTGTACTCATCAATGTCAGTCTGCTGTCTGACTGTGAGTTCTCCAGACCTGAGTTCACTCAGTTTCCTTTCTCCTTATTTTTAAAAAGTATGAAGTTAATATCATGGTCTATATTATAATGCAGCTTACTCTACCTGCTCTGGTGGTTCCTCTGGTCTCCTTGGTGGGTCTCTAATGGACTTTGACCTCTGTCCAGAGACCTCTGGCTCTCCCCCTCAGTGAATGGAAACATCATGGAAAAGGCTGCCTCCCACCTCCCCAGTCTCTTGGCTGCTTTGGAGTCCTACTTGTGTTCCTCTGAGGGGTCTCAGTGCACTATTCCCATCAGTTTCTCACCTTTCCAGCTTATCCACACCAGCACAGAGTGTTATGGCTATTATAGCCAAGCCTTTTGATTCTCAGTGAGCATCCATGGGATAATGCATCTGCATCATTGAAGACTGAACTGGCTGTGCATATCAGATCCAATAATTTCTGTTTCCTGACTCTTCTTTTTCCTGTAGTATTCTCCAATTGATTCATGTTGCAAACATTGCAACAGCCCTTGACTGGAAAAGTGAGTGGACCCTTGCCTGAAGTGATATTTTCTCCTGTGTCAAGCTGGGATTTCACAATGTTGCACAGGATCTGACAGTTCTTTTCTGTTGCTGATTACAGGACTCCATGTACACCTGACCCTGGCCTGTGCACACTCTTGGGCCTTTCATTCCTGAACAGCAGCTGATCTCTGGATACACAGCTGTATCTCTGTGTGTTAAAATCAGGCTATAGTTCAACAAGCACTGAAAGCCAGCAGAGCTGCTAAAAGAGATTGTATTGTCCCTTCTCATCCCTACTCAGCCATTCCTGCCTCCACATTTTCCTGGCCTGTATCAGGAATAGTTTGGCCAGCAGAACTAGGGAAGTGATTCTTCCCCTTAGCACTGGTGTGGCTACACTTGAGCACTGCATTTATTTCTGGGCCCCTTAATTTAGGAGCAATGTTGAGGTGCTGGAGAGTATCCAGAGAAGGGCAACAAGGCTGGTGAAGGGTCTGGAATACAAATCCTATGAGGAATGGCTGAGGGAGCTGGGGTTCTTTAGCTGGAGAAGGCTCAGGGGAGACCTTACTGTTCTCTACAGCTCCCTGAAAGGAGGGTGCAGCCAGCTGGGGGTCAGTCTCTTCTCCCAGGCAACCAGCAATAGGAACAAAAGGACACAGTCCTAAGCTGTGCCAGGAAAGGTTTAGATTGGACATTATAAGGAATTTCTTCACAGACAGGGTGATTTGGCATTGGAATGTGTTGCCCAGGAGGTGGTAGAGTCACTGTCTCTGGAGGTGTTTAAGGAAAGACTGGATGTGGCACTTAGTGACATGGTCTAGTTGACAAGGTGTTCGTTCATATGTTGGACTTGGTGATCTCAAAGGTCTTTTCCAACCTAGTTGAATCTGTGATTCTGTGATTATCTCCTTCCCTGTGTTCAATTCCAGCCCCAAGCCATCCAGCTGCATTCAGCTGTGCCTTTTGCAGTCTGTCTGTGATGAAGAGCGTGACACAGGTAACCACAGGTGACTCTGTGGCATCCCAAAGAAACCAGCATGTTACAGCTTTTATGCCCTTTCCTCCAGCTTCCAAGTCTGTTTTTCAGGTGCTCCAGGCCATGTGTGTCTTGCTGAGGCATCTGATGTCACCTCTCCCTGTGCCAAGGGGACTTTTGACATCCAGAGAGGGACTTTACTTCTCTCCTTAAGAGAAACTTAATCTGAAAAATAAGAAAAGTACAGTATGAAAGTGGGTTTTGATGCTGTTGCAACCAAATAATCCATGGGGGTCACTAATGCAGAGATATTTTAAAATATTTTGCTACTTCTCTTCTCTGGAGGAAGATACCTCAGTTTTCTGAGAGGAGACAAATAAAATCACCAGCTACACAGTGTGGACAGACTGCTTGAAATTCCCTTCAAGCTCTGGCACTGCACCCTTCTGATAAGGGGCTGCATGCCACTGAGAGTAGGGGGAGAGGTGGGCCACTCTCCCCAAGAAATCATTTCAATCCACCTGTAGACCCTAGGCAATGAAGGAAACCAAGGGTTCCAAGAGTTCACCCAATTCAGAGAACATTTATTCTGAAAGTTCATCCCTAGGAGTATAACCTGAATTTTCTGCTGAGGTCACGGTGGCTCTGAAGACACGGGAGCTGTGCAGCACGTTTTCAGGTTGCACAGTGGCTGCTGCCCATCACTGTTTTTTTAATTCAGTAGATAGCTGAAGTGCCAAGGTTCCTCATCAGCCATATATACATGACCCTTGGAAAGCAGCAGCATGATCTCTTCCACACCATTACTTTTTATTGCATTCACTGTTATCTCTCTGTGAAGCAGGGAGACAAAATACCCACAGAGCTATTTTCATTCTTTGACAGAACAAGTCTGTTAAGCCTCATGTGTGACGTGAAGAACATCAGTCATTTAGAGCCAAACTGCAGTTGAAAAGGTCACAGTCACTGTGGCAGAGTAAATGAAATGTTTAATTCAAATAGAATATCAGTTACAGTTGCAGTGGTGTTTAAAGTCACTTATGTTTTCTTTTCTTTCCTTTTTAAAGCTCCTCAGAGTATGATTCAGCATCAGCTATAGGTACCCTTGTGTTAAAGAGCCCTTCCAGAATGTACTTTCTTTTTATTTTAGAGGTTCTATAAACTGAACAGCAGGTTCCATCTGCAGAACCCTGCCTTGTCTCCATGGGTCACAGAGGAAGAGAACTGGGGAAAAGGGGGAATGTATTTATATATTTTTGTACATATAGTAGCATCAGTCACAGACCCAATTTTGGATTTTTTTTTCAGTGAAAACTAGGTTCTTTGGAAAATGTGAGTTCTTTAAAAAAGATATTTTTTTTAAAATGCAGGTTGTTTATGGGAAATAAAAAAGTTTTGGCTAGAGATCTCATCCCCATCCTTCAGTTAGGCTCTCTGCTCAAGGCCCTGGCCAGCACAGCTGCAGACCAGCCTGGCCCCACCAGCGGGTACTCTGGGCTGGACTTGAGCCTTACCTGCACATGGGCACTTAAGCCTCTCACTTTCTCCATCTTTATTGTAAGGATTTCTCTCTATCACAGCAAAATTCAGCAGCAGCCACTCTATGTATTCATTTGGTTTTCTACAGGAGTGGAGAATTTTGTGTTCCATGTTCCTGGGGAATCCCATCCCCATAACCTGTCTCAGCTACAGCTGCATCCTGCCTTCATCTCAGTGCTCAAAACTGCCATTGGCATCAGACTTAAGTGCTGAGGCTTCATATTAGTTCTTAACCTAGCAAAACACATCATCCTAATATGTTAAACACCAGATAGCACCAACAGGATACACTGTCTTTTTGAAAATTTATCAACTGCATCATGGCTGTCAGCCTGACAGAAGGGACCTGGGAAGGCTCAGCAGCATTAGTGCTTTCTTGACTTGCCAGAGCTTTTATTTAAATGAGAACTGGAAGAGCCCCAGAGGGTGACATTCCCTGAGACCAGGAAAAGTTCATTGCACTGGCCTTTGCTGTGGGCTTAAAGACCAGCCAAGCTGCCAAATGTCTGTGGATGATGCAAAGAGTCCACAGGCAAATGAAAATTATGCCCAAAGCTGAGTCACCAAGGAAAAATGCCCAATAAAATGATGCCAATTTCATATCTGAATTAGGAGATGGTGAAGAAGAGTTTGATGCTGCTATCCATGTGATGTTCAGTAGGGACTTATAAAGCACCCCCAGCAGTGCTGGCTCCTTTGGAGCCAGAGTGGCTCTCTTGGATGTTGTTGGCCTGGAGAGCACCCAGTCTGGTTAAATCACTCCCAGGTGCTCCAGCCTTTACTCCAGCTCTGCACAGCCCAACACTTTGCTGGTGGAGCTGAGCTGTGCTGGCTCATGCTTGCCAAGGGCTCAGGGAATGCAAACAAGCTGTGACTCACCTGAGCCACAGCATCCCTGTGAGCCCTGGACACATGGCCATGAGTTTCACCAAACTGCCCTGGAGCCTGAAGTTTGCTGCCTAAATCTGTAATGAAGCTGCACAGCCTGCAGTCCAGAGCCTGGTTCAAGAGGAGCAGCCATGAAGGGGGCAGAAAGAAGGGCTCTGCTTCCTGTGACTCTCTAATTCTTCTTAAATTGACTTAGCACCTCAGTATAAACCTCTCTGATTTTAACACTGGCTGGTTATCCATGCTTCTCATTTTTGACATGTTGAGGCTGTACATTTCCTGAAAAAAAAAAAAAAAGAGGGAAGCAGACTTGCAGAAGGCATTGGAGGTTTAGTGATTCACACACAAAAAACCCTTTTCTCCCAGGCATTCCTGCCAAGTTCCCCATTTTCAACCTCTGATGCCTTTAGTATTAAGTTACAGCCACTAAAGCAGATTCTGAGTTGGTGCTCCCAAAGACAACAGCAGTTGCTTTGCTGAATGGCAGGAGGCCTAATAGCAGCCTCAGCAATCACAGGAACAGCAAGATCTGTGCTGCCTCTTTGTGGATATCTTCTTGATTTAGGTTCCAAATTGCACTGTTGTAAAGGGTTCCTTGTTTGGCATTTCTCCCTGCTAATATACTTACAAAATCAGTTCCTTTCCTTTCTCTTCATGCTACACCTATTTCACAACTTCCCACTTATAACTAGATTTTGTGTGGCTTTTTTTACAGGGTGCTTGTTGGCTTGAGTATAAAAAGAGTTGTGGTGCAATTGCAAATGTTTACTGTGTGCTTTGCGTGGGACCGCTCAGAGCAGAGGGTTTGGGTAAAGAGAGGGCTTAGATAATGAACCCTCAGTGTGGGAGTGTGTAAGGAGCTAGAAAGATCTTGCAATTAAACAGCACAAGGAAATCATCCAAACAGAGCTGGAGAGCACTCGGAGCAGGACGGGCTGGTGGGAGCTGCCTGGAGCCTCTGCAATGCGGTGAGCTGCAGCTCTGCCCCCTGAGAATCCCATCCTGGAGCTCACAGGGGGCCTGCTGACATCAGCCCTGATTACTGCTCACAGTGGTTCTCCCAGCCAAGATCAAACATTATTGGGGTCACAGGTAATTCCATCCTCTCTATTTCTTTATTGCTTTGACAAGGCTGGAGAAAGGCTGAAAATAATTTCTAATGTGAAATACGACCTTTTGTCTATGGACTCCTGTATTCCTGGGGAGTATCTCCTGATCAGCAGCATCTTCTCAGTGCAAACATTTCTCAAAGTCTTTAAATGCTGTTTGGTTGTGTCCCTCATTTTCCCAAGCATCTCTGTCACTGAATATTGTTGGGACACACTCATTGCCCCAGCATGCTACAGCACACCTTAATTAGGAAATCTTTTTTGTGCCAGGTTCCTGTGCATATCTGCAGCTGTACCTCAGAGAGGAGGGTCCCTAGGAATTTCATCCATAAATACAAAGCAAGACAAATATAAATACACATTTGTTTCTTCTTGATGTGACAAACACTTGGAAATATTAATCATTCTGCAGTTCTTACATGAGCAAAAAATGGACTGGCTGCAAATCATAGCTAGAAATAGAGCTGCAAGATATGCACTGAGGGCAAGGCCCTGTTATCTGCTCCCATGGCAAATATATTTGGGAGAAAGTTCATCACCTGACACTCAGCCCCTTTTAGGTGCTGTCCCACAGGAATGATTGAGGTCAATTCTGAGTACCTCTGGCAGCCTCACAGCCTTCATGTTGTGCTCCACCCTCTAGTATTTGTTCTTATTTTAATGATTTTTTTGAAAAGCCCCAAATATCAGTCAGATAAAAACTGGATGCGGCATTGCTTGGAAAACTGCACACAGGCCTGCCTGCAGCCAGGCTCTGCCACTTCCTGCTGGGTGATGGTGACCATGTCATATAAACATATGTGGTTTTTATGTGTTTCTGTTGCCTCAAAAGCTATTACATTCTTACCTAAGTGTTTTGAGGTGCAGTGATATAAATGGGTAAAAAGCAAGATTCAGATAAATTCACAGAATCATGGAATGGTTTGAACAAGAAGGGACCTTCAGAGGTCATCTAGCTCCAACCCTCCTGCTATGAGCAGGGATATCTTCAACTTGATCAAGTTACTCAGAGCCCAGTCCAGCCTGACCCAGAATGTTTTCAGGGATGGGCCTTCTACAGCCTCTCTGGGCAACCTGTGCTAGTGTTTTACCATCTTCATTGTAAAAAATGTCTTCCTGATATCTAGTCTGAACCATCCCTCTTTTAGGTTGAAACCATTATCTCTTGTCCTAGCATAACAGGCTCTGCTAAAAAGTTTGTACTCATCTTTCTTATAAACCTCCTTTGAGTATTGAAAACTGAGAGTTGTGGTTAAACTGTAGGTTGTACATGAACAAATCCAAAACGGTCTTTGCATCAAAACTAAAACAAATGATGTGTAAAGTAGCTATGAGTAACAGCAATATAGAAAGCAGAAGAAATTAATCTGTGGTGGACATGTGCAAGCAGTCTGTCCTCATGTAAATCTTTCTCAGGAAATTCTCTGACTCAGTAGATTCCAGAGCTCTGTCATCGAGTTTTATCTAGTAAAAAGGCAAAAGTGCTGAACCTAGAGCTTTGAAGTCTGTGAATCTAGTCTATAGACTTAAGGAAACCAAATCCAGTAGCTAGCATTTTTGTCTCTGAAATAATAAATGCACAGTTCTTTATGACAACAGCCTGTAAGTGATGTCATGGTTCTGTTGTACAAAATGCCAGTCTTTTGTAAATCTGCATAGTTTCCTTCCTTAGAACAGGAACTTTGCTGTGTATCCAGGTAAAACCAATCTTCAGGGTGACACCTAATGACATTGTTGTTCTTGCCCTAAAAACAGTTCTGGATTTGTGTGAAAGATGTTTGTAGTTTCCTCAAAAACACAACACATTTCAGAGGTTGTTTTTATCACAGATTTGTATCTACTTACCTTAATCTTCCTGATTAAATGGAAGTCAGTGGTAAATGTCTACCTTTGGTAGATCCTTTGAGCCCATTTATCTCCTGTGACAATGACACTTTGAGCTACACATGACCATGTTACTTTTGGATGACAACATCAGAGCAGAACTCCACCACACTCTACACCAGGAACACTGCTGGGTAATGTACTGAAATTGAATTCCAGTAAGGAATTCAGTTTGAGGCTTGGTATATGTTGGCATTACTCAGATATTAGGACAAGCTATAAGCCCTCATATAGGCAATAGGGATGAAAATATCTGTATATACTAGATAAGAAAATTTATTCTTCACTAGGCAGCAACTTTCCACTAGATTATCAACCTAGCATCTGACAGAGCAGAATGAGCTATCATACTAATATGTCAAAAATATTATTGCTTTGAGAGTGTTGCTTACATTTTAAAAACCCTTTCAAATTTCTCCCCAATTTCTCTCCAGTTATTGTTAGTGGCAGACCTGGATGAAAATCCATGGGTTTATTGTTTTTCTCTTGGAAATAGGGACTTCCCTGTCATTATTCTCAATTCTAAATGAAAACTTAGAGACAGCATGATGAAACCTCCCATTCAGTAAAATTTCAGATAGTTTAAGTTAAAAACAGCAAAAACTTTTCATTGTGATAATGCCATGTATTAGGAAAAAAGTTTCCTACAATGCACAATATCTAATTTATAGAACAAATTTTAAACATAAATATGAAAAGCATTTTAACACTCTCAGAACAAACCAGCTGGACTTTTTCCCTCTGAAAAATACAATAAAATTGTCCTCTAAAAATTTAATACAACTGCATTTACCAATTGAAGAACTGTTTCATCAGCTGTCTCTAGCTTAAAGATTCTGATCCCACAAATGGGTATCCTAAAAACTGACAGCAATCTAACGGGGTTAGAGCTGCAGAGCTTTGGTCAAGTTCTTTCTCTGAGTTTAATTCTTATAGGGTAATTAATCTCTGGAACAGGGCCCTGGCTGATGGAAGCCAGTAACTAGACTGACTTCTTTGAGCTCTGTAACAGTAGTGCCAGATTAGAGCCACCTATTTCCTCAGCTTTAGCTCTTGGTCCAGAGAACAGGAGTGTGCTGATCCACAAGAGCCCTGTTGGTGCCCCACAGCAAAAACCTTTCACTAATTTTTCACTTTTCTAAACTGTAGCAAAAAGATGGTGAAAATCAGATTTCTTTTATTACTTGTGGAAACCAGGAATAGATGTAAAGTAAAAGCATTTCCTTTCTTGAAGAATTCTTGCAGTGATCATTTCTTCCCAAATCTGATATGGTTTAAATCCATTTCTCACTTGGTTGCATCCTCTTTTCTCCTTAAAATTTTTACAAGTCAAAGTAATTCTAGAGTGGTGTTTTTCCCTTAAAATGTCACAAGCTGGTTTTACACCTAGTCATACTTTCAGACCTAACACAGATTCCTTTTTTTTTCTTTAGAGAAAGCATAAAAAAAAAAAAAGATGCCTTTCCATTAATTCTCCCACATTTTCTGCTCTCCATCTTCCCTCTCTGAAGTAGGATTGATCCTCCCCTGGCTAGGATGCATAATGAGCTCAATGCTCCTGGATCTCCACTCAGCAAGTTCCTTCTGAAAAGACACGGCAGGTCAGTGTCCTTGTGCTGTTAATCCATTGAACTAACAACTGAAACATGGGAGGATTTTTAGCCAATTATGAGTGAGCAAGTTCTTAATGATTAAAGTTACTCAAGCATGACTTTGTATTTCTCACCTCAACTCTGCTCCCTTTTAAATAGTGTCATCATCAGATAAAGAAAAACCCTGATATTGAAATGTTCTTTTGCTCACATACATTGACAGAAAGTTAGCAAAAAATCTAATACTAACTGGCTCTCTGTTATGTAGAAGTTGAATTGTTTTTAGAGCAACTTGGTACCTGATAAATGAATCTCACCTGAGATGAATCCAAGTGAGGTTTGCCTTGTTATTTTCTCTCATGCTGTTACAAACAAAGAGAAAATGAAATTCCCATCCTCAGAGGTGGATAAGCACATCACGGTCAAGGGGTTTACATTGCATTTCTCACCTAAAAATATTATTGCTGTTCACTGAACTGCTCTAGACATCTTCTTACAGCAATCAGGTCAGCCCTGTCTAAGTGGGTGGTTGTTCCCCGTGTGATGTGACCTGAGTGATGCTCTCCTAACCCTTGAGCTTGGTACACTGACCAGAAGGACACACCATCAGGGAACTACTGTTTTACTATCCTCCTTCAGGCATTTCATGGATTTTTCACTTCTCACAAAGCTTGAGCAGCTTCACAGCCATTTTAGCTATCATTTAAGCTCATGGTCTTATTTCATGGTGAATTAAATTTTAGTTTTTCCCTGCAGAAGGAAAGCAGCAATCATATATGATTTCCTCACAGCTATCCCAGGCATGTAATAGCTGAAATGCACTTGATAGGAGAGGTCTTGGTCAACGCAAGGAGTTTTAAGACACCTATCTCAGTTACAGGTTGAGTCTATGGGCTCCCCAGGTAATCAAAGGAAAGTGCGTCCTGAGAGCAATTCAGAGCAGAAGCCTAAATTGGACTAAATTTTGGATGTCCATCCTTATTATCCTTCCCTCCTGCTGGCAGCCCAGTTTCCCAGATTAACTTTGACTTGAGATTCTTTCTGTCAATATTTACCTCCTAAGTGTAACTCATTGCAGCTTTTTCTCACCACTGTCCATAACCATGGGCACATGACGGGGCATATGATGTAAAAAAAAATTTTTTGAGAGAGATCTGTACTACTGTGGGTAAAAACATTATGGAAAGCAACCTAAGATATAAAAATCACCACAAAACAGCACCTCAGCTAAAGATACCTTCCTGTCTTTTCTCAAGAGAGTGTGGGCGCAAGTAGCACAGTTTTCCTTTTTGCTGGTTTCTACCTGTTGGGTCTGCAAGGATTTTCATGAAGTCTTCCCACATCCTAAAGGAAATTCTGATGTTTTGTTTATATTGCAGAAATAATGTTCAACACCAAGCATAAATATTTTATGCTGGATTTTACCTGTGGCACATCGAAGTCCAGCCAAGCCAAGAAAAACAAAGCAGAACTGCAGGGAAACATCTGCCATTTCCTCCTCTTTCTGATGTGTCCCATAAGCAAATCTGATAAGTAACTTCTGCAAAATGTTGTTTGAAATGTGACATTTTAATGAATGCCATAGAAAGTGGTAGAAGTAATTCCTAATGCACAGATCTCTTTTGTTCTATTATGCATCGACGAGAGAATTTGCATGATCATTAGGGAATGACTGAAGTCTGAAATCTTTTTAATGAATATTGCATTCCCATCTATTAATGGGAGGAATGACAGTAAATTCTTCTTTTAGCAAATTTCTGCCATCTGTGTAACTTTTACCTAGAGCATTACTAGGAACCAAGTCGAAGAAGGCACCTAAAGAGTGCAAAGGAAGGAACTTCAGCAAAGACAAACCTAACCAAGTTTCCATGTTGCTGGTCCCTTCTCTCTGTGGAATTTTGCTTTTTCTTTTCTTTAGTGTCTTTCTTTCTTTTTTTTCTTTTCAAGTTTGCAAATTGACCTATGCTCCATAAAGTTCATCTGACCTGTCCTCATGCTCTTTATGTGTGAAGTTTTGAAAATATCATCAGACATACAGATTTCTTTTATTATATTTACTGAAGCGTATTTGACAGAAAGGTTGGCATTGATAAGTAGATTTTTAAAAAATTAGACTCTACGGTTTTCCATTATTTACAGTTTAATTCAAGGAAAGTCAGATAGACTACTTGCCTACTTTTCAAGAGTATAGATTTATATTCAACCAGAATTTCATGTATATGAAAGAAACACAAGGTTTTTTTCTTAAGTGAATATATATTTTAAAGAGATAACAAGTCTTGATTAAGAGGGGTCTGAGCAACAAATACTTAATCAGCTAGCTATGTGCTTATTCAGCTAGCATGTACTAACTAGAACTGTTTAAAAAATGTTTCCCTCCCTTCTAATTATTTTGAATCCTGAAATCAGTGTAATTGACTCTCAGAATGCTTCTGAAAACAACTCCAAACACAGGAGGTGTGTTTTTCTCAAACTCACCATAATCAAATCTGATTAATTTCCATACTTCATTATACTTGTCTCTCCCTTTCTTGTTGAGAAGCCATCTACATCATGAGACTTTTCTGCAACAGACCATAATGAGACATGTAATCTTCATACCAGCAGGGCAACATGCTAGTAAAAGTTGAACCACAAAGGCATGGAACAGCAAATATGTACTGAAAATAAATAGAAAACATCCACATTTCCACAGAGAAAACTTTTGGTTGCAAAGGCATTTATCTGGAAAACAAATGGAATTGCTCTATTTTCAATTATTTTAGCTGGCAGTTTAATTAATTCTTCAATTTATTTTCAAACTTCAGCCTCCAGCCATTTGATATTGTTGTTAAGGAGTGACCTGCTATTTCTTTTAAAATCATGCTGTTATCTGATATACTTCTCTTACAGACACTTTTAAGCACTCTGCAATATTCTTTGGCTTTTGAAAGCTAAGTTCACCTCCTTTCGTTTCTCTGTTCAGGTCACAAATCCTCCCTACAGTTTCCCTCAATTCTTTTAAACTTTCAGAATTCCTTATGGACTGTTTTCTATGAAAGTTTTTAAAAACTTGTCTTCCTTTTTCAAGTACACTCCTAACACTCTTTCTTCTAATGTCATTGTGCAGGTTCAAGAAGACAGGAATACATCTGACTACTTACTTAAAATGTCTCACCACCCCCTCATGTACCAGAAGTAACTCTCCTCCTAAGGTCTGATATCAAAACCGCACCAAGCCCGTCTGTTCCTTGGGCCTCTGAAAATATCTGAAGTTTAAAATCCTTGTTATTGAAAGGATCAGATCTAAGCAGACCATGAAGCAGGTTCACCAGGTCCCCATCAATAGGTACGATGGAAGGTGGACAGTGCTCCTCAGACAACAAAAGGGCTCCACAGTGTGGGTGCATGAAGCTCACGTCAGTCATGCCATGGCCGAGAGACCTGAGAAGATCATCTGAAAATGTGCTGCACACTCCCACACAACATGTTTCTCATCTGTTTGGCTACTTTCCATCTTCTTGAGATGTGAGAGAAGGCAGTGAGCTTTGTGTGACCTTGCTTTTCCTGTTTCATGGAGCAATCATGACTCCTACTGGAGATTTTCTACTCACCAAACCCAGAGTGCTTTCAGCACACGTTGCATAAATGCACATATTGGCTCACCATACATTAAGGAGAAACATGCTTGTGTTTCATTCATACACAGAGAGAGATGACTGCTCAGATAATGCTTTCAATGCTCCTACCACAAAACCTCCTGGGAAGAAAAGATAATTTTCCTTTAGCAGTTCTTCATGCTCTTGGTGGGAGAGAACTGGTCACCTTGACCTCCCCTTTCGATTGTGGTTACTCTTGGGAAACAAATGAAGCAGTGGGTTAAGTAAAGGAAGTAGTTGCTGTTTTCTTCATTCTTTTCCTGGTGAAGAAGGCTGAAGACACGATTATGATTTCTGACTGGAGCAAGACAACCTCAACAACCCATGGCAGTGGAGAGCTGGTTGACTGCAACTTCTCAGCTATCAGGTAGAGAAAAGATCCTGGGTGAAGTCTGTAACCACAGCCAGGCTGAAACTTGGGTTCTGCTGTCTTTAGGGACTCACCAAGATTTAAAACAGAGCTCAGGAGGAGAAATCAGGGTAAAGATTAGCAGATACTAAAAGCAGTAAGAATGGTTTGATAGTTCAACAGATCCAGTGCATTTCCTTGTCCATCTGAGCCATGATCCAGTAGAGGTTCAGTACTGAATTGTACCACCAAAATGTTTATTAATTGTCTATCTTTCCACTTCTAAGAATCTAAGACATGTCTTTTTTCTATTTCCATGGTAGTATTTTATGGAGATCAGTAAGGATAGAATAATTTAGGCTGAAGTACCTGAATCATATGTAGTCATCAAAATCAATGAACTAATTTTCAGAGAAGCTAGTTATCTCTCAGTTCCTGTGGGAGAAAAGAAGCTTCTGTTTGTTTGGAATTTGAATAGACATTTTCTATTTTTATTCATTTTGCTCCAGTAAGTCTTTATTCACTAAGAATATGTGGGTTGCTAGCTGTTAATTATTATGCTAACACTATTCTGCTAGAGGTGGTCTGAAAACCTGTTTTACCACTTACTGATTCATCTAATTTGAAAATGTATTAAGACTGTTTAAAATAACTGTGACATTGATACTTTATCTAATCCCCAGATTAACAGAAGCAGTCAGTATCCTCTCTTTGCAAGAGCAGATGAAACTGTATATAGCCACTCCAATTCTCCAATTCTGTGATTGGATTTCTTTAGCTTCTTAACCTTAACAACAGTGTTTTCCTCATGGAAAGATTTAGTATCCATGAAGGTCCTCCTCATAATGTGGCACTACAGGAGGAGTCCCTACCTCCCTCTGAGGAATATGTGATTCTTACAGACTTCTTTAGTGATTAAAGGTAACTCAGATTCAAAAATCTTTTGCAGTGCAGGCATTTAGCTCAAGACCAAGACATCTAAATTAAGATGTCTAAATGTAAGATCTTGACTCAGGTGCCTAAACATAGGTTCCTAGTGTTTTTCAAGATGCCCTTGTGAATTTGGTGAGATGCTCATTTGGCCTTCAGCTGCAATTCTAGAAGCAGATGGGTGTCCTGCAGGTCATGGCTGCATCTGCCAGCTGTGTGGGTGTCCTAGGTCATCTGAAATGGCACATGTTTACTAATTGAATAGAACCCTAACTACTCTTAGATTGAGAGAGTCACTGGAGAGATTCAGTTCTCACCAGGTTGGCACTGGATCTGTCTAAGCTTCCCTGAGGGTATTGACTATAGCAGTGATTTGGGCACCAAGTTCACATGCAGACATTTACTTGCAAACACATAATTTTGGATGTCTTCATCCCAAACTAAGACCAACCTATGACATGTCTGTTGCAACAAATGATGAATTCAAGAATAGAAGGCAGAACATGCTGAAAGGAGGAAACTGCTATGTGTATGTCTTTGCAAGGGCTCAACAAGTGATACAGATACCAGCTGGCACCAGTCCCCCTCCAAATGTTTCAGTGGATGCCATGTCTAGGACAAAGGTGACTACAAAAGGGCAAATTTCTCTTTCTACCTTCCACTGCTTGAGGTTAAACAGAGGCTCTTCTATGGAAGTCACATCACCGAGCAACTGTAGGCCAAATACAAGGACAGTTTTTTTTCATAATTGTCCTGTTCTTTTATTAACACAATTGGTTTGAGCGCCAACCACTGCATTAAAAATAATCTGAACTTGATTCTGCCCTTCTGTTTCAGTCAGGAGTATCTACCATATGCTGGACAGAAAGGGGCAATATTCAATGGTAGAATATTTGAAATGCTTCCAAAATTAGCCTTCCTGTTTCTTACACTATTAAAAACAATTCTCTCCTGCTACTCAATGCAATTTACAGGAGGTGCTTGGAAGAAAACAACCTTGAATTTTCTTATGACACTAACTTCCATCATGATAAATCTCAAGGTGAGAGTAAACAGGAAGATATGAGCCTCTTTTACAACCATGTTTCTGAATGACATTATAGTCAGAGATGTTCTTTATAGTCTCTGCTGAAAAAAATGCACTGAATTTTATTGGCAGCATCTCTCTGACAGATGTCACTACTGTCCTTGTTTAAACCAGCATTAAAACATTAAATATAACTTGGAAAAAAAGCCTAAGAGTTTTAAGAGTTTAAAGTTATAAGAGTTTGCATTTAATGAAATACAAAAGTAAAAGAAAAAATTACTCAGAAATTAAAAATGAAACTCAAATTTGCTAAAATAAAAATTCTGCATTAAACGTGTGTTGCGTGGGGTGCTGAATTGCAGAAGTTAATAAAAATATACAATTTTTATTAAAATAAAATAGTTTGTAAAATTGACAAAAGTTCGAATTGTACATGCCAAAACCCCACTTTCTGTCTTAAACACTCAGTGAGTTTAACTTTTTTGATATCTACTTTTAGCCCTGTTCTTTAGAAGTAGAGACAACTATTTGGAAACTGTTGTACAAGACAGTGCCATACCAATAACATGAAAGATCACTTAAGTGCTCCTTCCTAAGTATTAAAATGCTGCAATCAGAAAATACACTCTTCCTTTTAAGAGCATAAAATTGTGTTCTATTTGATCTGTCACCTCTGCATTCACTGAGATAATTATTAGAGGTTATTCTGTGGTTTGGAATAAAAATGCAAAAGTTCCCTGGTACGTGTGTTCAGCCAAGCATTAATTAGTCTGAGTGCCTCAGATTCTTGCTTTACTTTCTGTATTCTCTCTTCCCATGATTGCCTAAGTGAGATTTTCTGTGGTGATGTGCTGGATCTTCCACAAGTCTGATTTTAGCTTTCCGAGGCATCATCCTGCAGTCAGGACCTCTCACAGAGATAGCTGCACCAACAGCAAGACTTGTGGGCAAGTAGTGAGAAGCTCTGGAGATTTCTGTGGAGCTGCCACTGAGGAACTCGCTTCTGTGAAAGGTAACAGCCTTCTAGAAATCCCAAATCAGGGACCTGAATAGGAATGGCTTTAGATATCACAGACCCACTTATTGCTTTATCTGATCTGATGGAAAATTCTGTGATGTTGGTAGAGTTTTGCAGTGCAACAGGAGCCACGTGTGGCCATGAAAGTGCTTGTCCCATTAATAATACTGCCAGTAACATTGAATCCCAGCACTGAGCACCATAGGCACAGAGTAGGGTTTATTATTTGTGTAACATTTTTGTAGCAAATTCAGTAGTGACATGGTTACTCATTATGAACAAAAACACACTTAGGGAATGGACCTGTAATTCTATGTATTTTGACCTCCACCATCTTGATAGGTATTCAGTAAATCTGTACTGAAGTAGAATCAAGAAGGCTATGCCAGACCTTAGCTCTCACCAAGAAGTATTTCTCCTGATACTGCATTAAAGAGCTATATATAAATACCTCTAAGGCAGTAAGAAATAGAAAGCAACTGTTTACATCAATAAGTCATTAGCAGCAATTAGGACAGAACAAAATTGGCATCTGGCTATTCCAGATAATGATAGAAGAGATGTATAATTGTAAAAACCATGAAAATGTAAAAGAGGTATTGGAAATCCATACTCAGTGAACTAACACAGGCAGCCTGAGCACAAGCTGCAAAAGTCACTGGAATTTGACAAGGCTTTTTGAGCAACACAGTTCTGAAAGCAGAGAAAAGGCATATGAAGTGTGAAATAGCCTGTAAGTTAATAGCTGATAGACTGCCTGGTCTTTTCCCAAGTTCCCTTATGAGGTCTAAATAATCAGCAGCAAAGTGAGTGTAAACACAGCCTGTCTCCTCTTGCACCAGAGTTATTGCACTGATGTCAAGTGAGTAGCATTTTGCTAATAAGAATAAAATTTGGTCTACAATGAGAAAATAAGACACAGATGAAACACCCCTTGACTAAATACAACTAATCAAGTGACAGAGTGGTGTTGATACAGCTCACAAGTGCAAGCAGGTGGGAACTTCAGGAGATGGGACAGATACCCAGCATACTTCAGTTCAAATAAATAATGCAGTTCAATACACTGCATTTGGGTACCTTCCTACTAGGAATCATTTGTAATAATTCAGGCTGATTTAGACATCCAGCCATGAGTGTGTGGATCTCGTGCAGGTATCCTTCATGCATGAAGTAGCCAAAATCCTCCTTATATCTGTAAATTTGGTTGCTATTCATGGATTTATTATCTCTTTACTAGCTGTGGAAAACATGACTTTTTCCTGCTATGTAAATAACAACACTGGTATTTTTGCACTTAAAAAAATCTATTGGCTTTTCATGTGCAGAAAATTAGCTGTATTTTTTAGCTGGTATCTCAAATACTCTGAAAATCCACAGAACGACTGCTAATGAATGTGGCTTTAAGAGGTCTAATATTTCAGTCTCTGTCTGTGAGTACCCAGTCCTGCTGCTGAGACTACCCCTGATGGGTTGAAAGGCAGATGCCTGTGTGGCACCTTCAGGTTTTCCTGCAGGTCATTAACCCTTTTTCTGCTCACCCTTGTTGGAACTACCAGCATCTATCTGTCACATATTGCAACAATAGCACTACACACAGGGATTTTTTTTATTTATAGCATCATGTGAGGCATAAAACACTGTCAATTCAATGTGGCAATCAAAGAGCGATGCAACAAAAGAGGAATGCTTCAACTCAAGCAGTCGGTGCTCCTGTGGTCTGATTTGGAGGCCACTGAAATATCTGGAATGAGTATAGTCATGTCCAGTGGGCTTTGGAGCTCTCTTCTGGTTGTGTCTGTGAAGTTCTGAGTATGAAGCAGAGTGGCATTTGTGAGGTTCTTTGTG
Source organism: Peucedramus taeniatus (assembly GCA_013400575.1). Lineage (NCBI taxonomy): Eukaryota > Metazoa > Chordata > Aves > Passeriformes > Fringillidae > Peucedramus > Peucedramus taeniatus. Next base: position 130,156 of record WBNO01001164.1, on the reverse strand, counting down.
TTTATGATTATAAATATAATCCTTCATTCAGATGGTATGATGCTGAAAGCTGTAGAAATCCCCATGGCTCATATAAGGAGTAAGTCTGTTTGGTAAAAAATAGATTCTTTTTCCCTTAAAATATTGCAAAAATGTGTTATTTTCATCTATTTAAAAGCAGCTTTCCAGCAGCCAGTGGATATTTATATGGTTGGAGTATCCACTGAAGTATGGCAATTTCCTGATTCCAAATTGGTTTTTCTCCTACAATGCTATCAGGTTGCTTTTATCTCAAAATATTTTCCTGAGAAGACCAGTGACATTTTATGGCTTTTACAGCTACAGAAACTCAGATCCTCAGAATTTCATCCCCATGAGCTATACCAGTATATTTCAGTTCAAAAATTCTTAGCCATGCACATTTGTGTTCAGTGCAATTCCCAGTGAATGACTATGAAATGAACTCCTTTAGGAATTAGCTCTTCTGAAGAGCTGTCACTGATGTTTCTGAAGATATGATGTGACTAGCAGGTCAAGGGAGGGGATTCTCCTCTCTGCTCTGCTCTGTTGACCTGCAGTGCTGCATCCAGCTCTGGGGCCCCAAAGAAGAAGGACATGAACCTGCTGGAGTGAGTACCGATGAGAATCATGAAGATGATCAGAGGGATGGAGCACCTCTTCTGTGGACACAGACTGTGAGAGCTGGGATTGCTCAGCCTGAAGAAGAGAATGCTCCAGAAAGACCTTATAGCACCTTCCAGTACCTAAAGGGGGCCAACAGGAGACACAGTGACAGGACAAGGGGAAACAGCTTCAAACAGAAAGAAGCAGGTTTAGATTAGGTATCAGGAAGAAATTCTGTACTGTGAGGTTGTGAGACACTGACAAAGGTTGTCCAGAGATGCTGTGCTCCATCCCTGGCAGTGTTCAAGGCAAGGCTGGATGTGGCTCTGAGCAACCTGGTCTAGTAGAACATGCCCATGGCAGTGCCCATGGCAAGGGGGCTGGAACTAAATGATGGTCAAGGTTTCTTCCAACCCAAATGATTCTATGGTTTATGATGCTAAGATGTCTGGCCTCAAACTATTAATACAGTCACACTGTAGTAGAGGGGACTTGTATTCTGGTTTGTAAATGAAAAATTTATTCCAGGAAAGTTATTCCATTATTTAGCTTGCTGTCCAACTAGGAGAAAAAAAAAAAAAACAATGAAGAAATTAGCAACCTTATTTTATGTACAAAGCCAAGCACTTAACCTTTAATTCTCTGAATTTTTCTGATTGGGGATCTCCTTCCTTCTTTCAAAACTTCTACTCTGTGTCTAGCCAAGAACTGGAGAATATGTTTCAGACCCAAAAACCTGTAATTAGCTCCTCAAGTAGACATTTCTTTATTTTCTTACATAATGGCAAATTTCTTTTCTCCTCCACCTTGAAATATCTTTCCTCTTATCTTTTTCCCATCCAAATCTCCAAATTACAGTGTGGCCATTTATTTTGAAACTACCAGTCATGATGTGAAACCATTTCATTTACAGGTACTTAAATTAATTTAACTTAATTGTGAGAGGAATAGTGGATTTGTCTTTACAAGCAAACTGGGAGTCTGCTGGTAGATAAAACTAGCATTGGGAGATAAAGGAAACAATGGGAAGGATTCCACAGATTGATGAATGGAAAAAGATATTTGCTTTTACAAATAAACTCTAGGTTGGTTGATAATTGAAATTAGACATTGAAAGATTAAAGAAACAATGGGAAAGAAACCCCTAAATTCTGTAAGAATTAAAAATTAAAAGGGAGGGTTATAGATTAGAGGGGAATCCTTGGGATCAGGCGTTCCGGGAAGTCTGTGCCTCTCAAGTACCTCAGCCAATGGGGAAAGAGAGAGGGAAATGCGGCCGGGAAATTGGGATAAAAAGGAGGCTGCGTCCTCCAAAAATCCGAGAGACCCCAGGGGAATGCCCCATGGCCTCTCCCTTTATTCGAATAAAGTAAAGGGACTCCTCTGTCTCCTTTTTGGACATAAACCTCTGATGTTTGTGGATTAATTTTCCTTACAATTGCACAGATAATGCTAAGAAAAGTATCAAAGCTCTCACATGGCTGGTGGAGTTGCAGAGTAGGAGTTGCAATGTTTTGAACTGAATTTTGTACCATTATTGTCCTACCTACACTACAAATGTAGCAAAAGTCATGGGGAAAGAACTTTCAAGGATGTATTAAAGTCTACATTCTCAGAAATGTGTACAAGGATTAAATACAAGTAGGGCCTTGTGCTTGTCAATGACAGACATCATTGTTGGGTCAGGAAGTTTGGTTTGCATAAAGGACATGAAAGGTCTCATCTACCAACCCTGAAACAGTAATTTAAACTAAAGATCTCTATTACTTCCTGATGCAGGCAAGCCATTATTAATTTGTTATCTTATCAGGTTTATGTGCTTCTCTATTTGTCCATCAAGTGAAGATTTTAACAAAGAGCTTCAGTTTTACCATGACAAGTAATGAAAGCATAGAGAATGTGCTCTTTTGGGAAAGAGTGAAAGCACTGCTGGGAATTAATGAGGTGATAATTGTTGCAGAAGAGGCTCAGCATACCCAGGGTTCCACCCAAGCTTAGCTGTACCCTTTGCCCTGTGAGTATATGTGGGGTAAAAGTCATAGAACTTCAGTCAAACACAACACCTAAGTTTGAAATTCAAATTCAATTCCTACAGCTCTAAGTGTGGGTTAGCTGGGGATTGGGAATTGGGAGAAGTGTGCAACACTTCACCCTTAACTCCTGGTCCCAGAGCTCTCAGCCAGCTGCTGCATGCATGAAACAAGGGATTGCTCCAAGACAAGGCACTGCCTTGTAAGGAAGGCATTGCCTGAACTCCAGCCCTTGCACAGCAGAGCTGTTGGGCAACTGCTGCAGGAGCCATCCAGAAGTGTCAGACTGGCCTGGAGATTCCCTGGGCAGCTTCTGCTGTGCCTGGATGGGCTGACAGGCAATATTTATGTGTTAGATGTGTTGATTAACCTGGCCAGGAACCTGGCCATCCAAATGACTCACCCAGGCAGTTTCTGATACAGAACTGACCAGACTGTGCACAGGTAAGATACTTCTAAATAGTGGAAGCTGTGCAGATGCAGAAATGGGCATATAGCTCAGCATTTGGTACAAAGTTGAGATACATATTTTGTGCATAATTTAATATGATCAGTAGAAACAGACCATACATGTGCTGTAGTGGTCATGCAGGACCAATGCCCAGATGGATCATAAAACATGAGCAGAAGTTTGGGGAGCCTCACCAGGTCCAGCTGAAGATGCTGTTGAAAGGATCCTCACAACAGAAACTCCCATCACCATCTGGACAGTAACCAACCATGCTGTTTGAGGGATTGGAGCATTACCCCATGGGAACAACCCCCTCAAATATATTTGGTTTCAACAAGTGCTCTGTGAGTGTCCATGCAACAGTGGTGCAATGCTCCTGGGGCACTGACAGAACTTGCATAGAGCAGCCCTGGACACACTCAACACAAAGAAAAAGAAACATGATTTCACCTCTATTTGAGCAGCTGTCCTTTTCATAGAAAGCAAAGATAGCCTCCATCTCACGCCTGATACTCCTGTTTTGAACTTCAGCTTGAACTTCAGCTCTTGTGGTAGTGCATATTTAATTACTTTACTAGAACTGGGATCTGTAAGAAATATTTTCTGTCAGCTTATAGGTATCATGTGGTGATTAAACAGGCGCCTGACAGGGAAAATTGAATCAAATCTTATCATGGATAATTAAACATGTATCATTTATATCTCAGGAGTCCATCTTTGTAACCTTGGGTAAGATCTCTTGCAATCTTCTCTGCCATCTTGCTTGGGACTCCTTTTACTTACTAATGAGAGTCTACTTAAGAGGTAGGAGGTCATGGCTCCCCTTGTAGGGTGCATTTTGAAGGAGAAACTAATATCTGTTTTAAAGACTTCTCAAAACTTTTGGTGATGGAAGGTTTGTGCCCTTGGTTAGTTGTTCCATTGCATAACTATTCCTCTAACTAGACAGTTTCTTGCTCAGCTTTCTCTTTTGCTGCAAATTGTCCTAATCTGCTGTTTGTCCTTGTTCTCTGCAATATCACCTTTCTTCTGCCTATTTACCAGTCTGCTAATCTAAGTCAAACCTCTTCTATTTCAGTCATGCTCTACAGAAAATATTTTCAAAGTGCTGCTTTTCTTAACATCAAGCCGAAGGTCTTTATCTCTGGATGTTTGACATCTAAACCAGGACATGGCACTCCTTGTCAAGGTTCAGAAGTGTTGATGAGAGGAGAGCTACTGTCCATTTTCCAGGTTTGAAGGTGCATTTCTGGCAACAGCATGACATTATTTATGTTCACATTACAACTCCCTGTAGCCATCTTTTCTGCTGTGTTGCTGCCAGTTATTTTTCCTTTTTAATTTTTTTTTTCTTTCCAAGTGTAGAACTTTTTTCTCTTGTCTATACCACACTCCATCTTCCCAGCTTCAGATCAGTTCTCCAATGTATTGTTTTAAATTCTAACACTCTCAAGTGCTTTCAGTTCCTGTTTGTTCATCATTTTCACATTTGAGGACATCCATGCTTTTTTGTTATCCAGGTTGCTAATGGGGGTATGGCACAGTAAACCCAACTGTGTAGGATACAGCCTGTATGAGTTATTGAAAACGGAGTGCAATCTTACAGCAATTACTACATTCACCTTTCTAGTGTTTGATTACACTAAATTCATATTCATTTCATAAACTTCATTGAAAAAACAGAGCAATACAGGCTAGACAGTTAAAGTGTGATTGGGAGATCTGGATGGCCAAAGTACCTATTTGGTCAGATTTCAGCAGTAAAACATTAATCAAGCTTTTTTTGGTGAGAGAAATCTCACCAAATCCTTGGCAAAACCTCAAGTTTCAGTAGTGCAAAATCTATTGGAAAATGGGGCTGATCTCTTCATACTTTACTGACAACACTTCATGCCTGAAAAGCTATTACTTGCTATCACTGCTACAGTTACATTGTGAACTCTCCAGAATGTATTTTACTTTTCATGTATTTTCATAAGATCTACTACAACTGAGCATCTCTCTCAACATCAGTGTAACAGAAAGAACTGTTATCCACATAACAGTTCTGTGAATAATTCAGGAAAACTTGGCTCAGTAAAATCTGGGACTCTGGCTACTGTTAAAGTTATTGCTGGCTCAGGCTACTAAATTTTTTGACTCCTTGATAAGTCATTTGAAACATAAGCTTTCCAGACTGTTTCAGTTTATTACTCTTTTTAAGTGAGCAGATCTAAATTAGAATCTCCTCAGATCAATAGCTCATTTTTATCACAGGACATTTGAACTGTACCATATAGATCAGATAAATCATCTTTCATTGCACTTGAAAGTTTTAAACTGCAGATCTGTGGTGTAGAACTGCTTTAGATTGGGTGCTAGGAAAATGATGTATTACAATTGTTTCTCCCTACCTATGGCTCTTCCTGAATAAGTGCCATGTTCCAGCACAGTGATTATTTTAATTGCAGATGTTTCCTCAAACTGCATGATGTATTTCTCTCTCTCAAAGCAGGCTGTTTACTTTTACATTACAACCATTGTTTCCTCACTGGATGCTGCTCAGATTATTTACACCATGAAAATCACAAAGTAACATATTTGACTCCATGAAATCCCGACCGAAAGGAATGAGGAGATTCATAATGGAAGTTAAAATCACAGCCATGTCTTGGGCAGTGTACAAATCACAGGATCATGAAAGTTCATTCTGGAAGGGACCTCAGGAGCTCTCTACCCTGTCCTCCTGCTTATATCCAGACAGAATTTCTCTTTTTTTTTCATTTTATGCTTATGATCTCTCATCCTCCCACCAGTCACATAGCTGTGAAAAGCCTGGCTTCATCTCTTTGATGAACTTGTGGGCATTGGGAGCTACTTTCAGGTATGTCCCAAGTTGTGTCTTCCCCAGGATGAGCCAGTGCTGCTCCCTCAGCCTGTCCTCACATCTCACAGGGAGAGTGCTCCCACCCCGAGCATCTCGGTGGCTCTCAGCTGCACTCCCTCCTGTTCATTGGTGCCTTCCTTTGGATGCCTTCCAAAGATGATCACTCTTTGATTTTGATACTGCTGCCCTTCAATAAAACCATTATATGTTGTCTGCTGATCAAGAACAGCAAAGTCATTACAGGGATTTCAGAGACAGATGACATCACATTGCATAGAACCACTTGAACTTTTTTCAGAAACACATTTTTTTCTAAAGCAAAACAACCCTTTTTGTAGCAGTTTTTCATTTGTTTTCTTTTACTTCTTTCAACAGAAAAAGTTCTTGAGTGCACAGATTGTTTTCCTTTATTTTGCCTAATTCATGATATATAAAAATAAATAAAGGATTCTTAATCTCAGTTTAAAGCATAATTATTTTAAAACAAATCAAATTCTTTGCAGACCTTGTAGATAAGGTGAGGAGCCCTGTGAGTTTCAAGGCAGAAGAAAGCCTAATATAAAGAGGGATCCTGCAGAGCCACATGAGCAGGAACATGTACTCAGCACCCAGCAGGTTACTGGTGTGGAACTGCAGCCACCAAATCTCCACAATTAATCCACTCTCAAGGCCTTGACCTCAGTTCTTCCATGTGCCAAAAGTGAAGGGCAAAGTCTTAGAAAAATAACAGATACAGACCAATATTGCCCCGTGTTCTTTGGCACAGGTGTTAAAAATTAAGTCCTGAGGCCTTTTTCCAGGACACCCTCTATTATCCTGGTCAAAACATGGTTCCAGGAAAGCATTTAGACTCCTGTTAGAAAATAAGGATAACTTCCTTCTAGCCATGTGCTGTCATTGCTTCTGTTGGACTTGCAGCTCTAAATTACAGCATCCCCATAGCGACCACAGGTAGGCATCCACATCTGTGAGTTCCATGCTAGATCAATTGCAGATTGTGTACACATGCACTTTAATTCATTAAGCCACTGTGGTCTGTCCTGCACCAGCATTATTCAGTATTTTCATTATTACTATGAACAGAGGCATAGAGGATGTGTTTATTAATTTTTCAGATGTCCCCCGTCTGGAAAGTGTTACCTGAAGGACTGAAAAATAGGATTGGAATTCAGAATACTTTTGAGAAATTGAACAAATAATAAAAAAAAAAAAAAAAAATAAATGCAAATAGATCGAATTAAAAGTGTTTATACACAGATAGTGGTAATTGTCTTCTCAAATATGCAATAGCCAAAGTAGGGTAAGCACCAGTATAACAGGAGAAAATCTGTCTGGGTGGAAAGGGCACTTAGTAAATCACAAGGTGTAACAAGGAAAGTAACATTATACTGTTTCCAGAGAAGTGTCCATTGTCATGAGTTTTATAAGCAGGATTTTGTCTATGTGACATGTGGTGGAAATCTTTCTTCTTTCAGCACTGGCATGGCCCCAGCTGGAACATGTGCCCAGCTGTTGAGGCTCAGAAGCAATCCAGCCTCTGGTGAGTGTCCAGGGGAGAACAGTGCAGAACAACAGCCCAAAGGAACTGGAGCTGCCTGCTAAAAGAAAAGAGGAGAGGCACAACTTGGCTTCTAACATATAAAAGGTAGCTGTAGAGAGGGAAGGAATTAATTCTCCATTATGAAATAATGGTTTAAATTACAGTGAGGTTTAAGTTAGGCATTTGGAAAAGCTTTCTAATAGCAAAAGTAATTAAGCACAGAAATAGACTGCATAAGGAATATCCATCATTGGAGGCTTAAAGAGGAGGCTGTATAAGCTGTACAGGAATAGGTGGCCCAGCCATGGGGCTGAAAAGAGGGAAGGATTGTTCTGATTTGGGTGCTAGCAAGAGGAGAAGATTTACATTTTCCAAATGCAAATCTCATGGCTGTAACACACTGCTGTCTGTATAGCACTAGCAGAAGATGACCTAGAGCAATTCCTTAATTTATTGATGTGTGCAAACCCTAACAGAAGGGCTGTTTTTACAGATGGCATCTCAAAATGTTAAAGCACACAAACAGGGCATCAAAGCAAATCCTCTGATTCAGCCCTTGGTATGAGGTCAGCCCAGATGCTCTGCAGGAACTTGGGTCCAGCTGATGCTGCAGTGTTCTAGTATTGATATGCCAGAAAAAGCCAAAAAGCCTAGCAGGGTGAGTGCTACCAACCTTTGTAATAATCAGCATGCTCTTACTTAGATGCCTTCCAAACAGGTTTTGCTTAGATCAAATTTTTATTGGTGTTTGAAAACCCCAGACAGTGGGGGACAGTAGAGGGAGGCTGGTGAAGAAGTTTGTTCTAGTAGGAACACAAACTTGTATTTTACCAAATCAGCTCATACATTGGTATCCTACAGAAATCTACAAAAACCAAAGACTTTTAAAGAGAAAACTAGATCCAAATTTATCAACAGAGTTTTAGTATTAGAAAAAAAGCAGGAGCCAGAGTCTTTAAGCATCATATTAAATGCAAACTTATCCATATCCACCAGCTTGATGCTACCCCTGGTATCATCAGGTAGCTCAGGGACTTGATTACAGTCATCATGACAATGCTATAATAAAAGATTATGAATAGCTTGTTGCTGACTTGGGAGCAATCTGGAAATCTCATATCATAAAACCAGCATTCAGTCTCTTTAAATTTATTATATTAAAAAAGTTATAAAAACTCTCTGCGTAATTTTTACTGTGCTCCATACACAAGAGAGCCATTATTTAACTCTTCATTTAATTTCCAGATGCTTCATATGCACCATATAAAAGGTATCCAGAGAATCCAGGCAGGAAACAGACTTATGGTAGGCAGCTCAAAGGTATGCATGTGTGGAAAATGCCATTAAAATTATAGCTTATCTAGTGTGCTTTGCTTCCCTAAACTAGAAGTGTTTCAACTCTTTCCACAGGTTTAGCTTCAGGCTGCAAGGTTGATGTCCCTTCAAGTTGTCTGGGAGTCCAGGTGGGCACTCCCTGGGGGTCACATATGTGCTGCCCCTCTGAGATGCCAGATGCAGAATCCCCGTGTGTTTTCTGCCTTGAAAGACAGCCAGTGTGGCCCATTTGGATCCTTTGCATCATGGGTACATTGCTGCATGCCATAGTGCAGTGCAAGAGCAGCAGTCTGAAGTCCCAGCCCTGAACTTATATTGGACTTTTCAGTTTTTCTTTAGCAGAAAAGAGAGAGAAAATATGTGACTGCAATTTTTTTGCGCAATTACCGGGTAGCAATTTACAGGAGACAGAACAAAGAGGGCTGCCTCCCCCCAGGAATTTTCATGAATGCCATCCCTGTGCCATGGCTCAGATGTGGCTGGGGAGCCCTCACCCTGCAGCTCAGCTGCCCTGGCCCTGGGCCCTGAGTGCATTGTACATACTCAGAAACTAGAAAGGGAGTAGGCAAAAAAACACCTCATTTCTTCAAAGTTTCAGTGTTCTTGAACATTTGAATTGTGAGCCCTGGTTTCCTCCCTCCCAGTAATACACATTATTGCAAAGAAAATTTTGGAAGTCCAGGAAGACAGAAAAGTGCTTGAGCAATGGCCAGTATGGTCCAGGAAAGAAGGATGTGAGCACTGTTTCAACACCCACTGCAATTCTACAGGCTTGAGAAATCCTGATTGCTGGGAAGCAAAACACAAATTGTCCCTGCAACTGCTTTTACCAGGTCACTCTGTCCTTTTCCTAATTCAAACTGCAATTATAGAGATGATAAAATGGAAAATAAATATATATGCAGCAGCTGAGAAAAACCAATTAGTTTTGCACCGGTGAGAAATTATGCAGAACTCCTTGTGTTTTTAACAAACTGGTTCTCAGTATATATTGTAATGTATCTTCATGACCCAAATGTACTTAGGAAGAGCATGACAATGAAATGTATGTTGGAAGTGTAATAAAGGAACTAATGTAGTAAAGTTACTATATTTTATTAGTAGAAGAAAACAATTAAAATGATATCCAGGTAGTAACTTAGGAGCCAAATGTCATAGCTGTCTCTTTTGCTGCCAAAATATGTGTACTCTCTTCCTAACAGTCTCTTTCCCCAAGGAAAAATAAATGTATCTAAAAAAGACTTGTTAGCAATGCAATTACAGGCTTAATTCCCCAACCAACTTCAGACATCATAAAAACAAAATCAAGCAGAAGCCCTTTGCAATTGCAATGGAAAAGAGACAGAAAACCACTAAGTGTACAGAGAAAGATAATACATTTTTATAACAAAAGCTGACACGGTCTTTGACAATAACATTTGAGATGCCATTAGCATTAGTTTTTCAACTGCACTGTCTTTTTCTTTTCAGCTACAGCCTAGAATGAAAAACTTCTTCTAAGATCAGGCTGTGCTACTCCTGGACAGGACTTTTGGGACACTCAGACACCAAAGTACCCTGCCATACTCTCAGAAAAGCAAAGTAGCTTTGTATCAAAATAACATTTCTTGGCACTACTTGCTTCTGAAGGCCTGGTCCCTCCAAGGAACTTAATGACAGCTGGGTTATTTGTACAATGGGGGTTCAACCATGAGACCTGAGACAGTGGAAAGCTAATTCAGAGCACTTCTGAAATGTTGGCCCTAAGTGATATCAAAATAAAAGTTTGAATAAATAAGATAAAAAGGAAAAAAAAAAATGCTAAAGCTTGCTTCCCTCCTTCCCCCATCCCAACACACAGATTAGACCCATATTCACATCACAGCTTGGAGAAAAAAAAAAACCTTCAAGAGGCCTTGCATGGGCCAGAGGAAGTTTGTAGCTGTGCAAGGCTCATGTTTGTGGTGTCCTTCCCAATTCCCATGCTGGGGTCTTGATTCATCCCTATCTCCTCATCTGTTTCCCAGTGCTCCCTGCCCAGCCTGGGCACCCTGGGCTTTCTCACCATCCAAAGAGCCCTTGAGGTCTTCCACAGACTCCTGTCTTGGGAGGGGCTGTCCCATACCACTGGCTTCACCAGGAGAACTCTGGACACACTGGAAACTCTGCATGTGAGGAGTAGATGTCCTGACCTGAGGCTCCAGGATCTGTAGAAGGATTTCTACTTGATTTTGGTAGCAGCATATACTTTTACTTTTGGAAGTAAATGTTACACCCCAGAATAGTACCATGCTCCTTCTAGATCCCCACTCCCAATGAAAGCTTGAATTTCTTTGACAAGGGCCTCAAAAGTCTTTTTCTCCCCAATGACTTTGTGCAATCTAAAATATCCATCTAAAACATTGCAGATGACTTTTACCCCTCAGTCAGTTACTATCAAAAGTCTCCATTCTTTTGAAAAATTGGCAGCAAACCCAAGATAAAAATATTGATGTTTAAAAATTTAGTGTTTTAAAATATTGAACATTAACATCCTTTTAATGATTTTTAAATTGGATCTAAATCGGGGTAGATATTTTTCTTTTGACACTCACTTATAATGGGTTACTGCATTGATGGGTTCCCAAGAAAAGGAAAGTGGAATTTCTTTAAATCTGTCTTGCTTCCAGCCTTGGATCCCAAAATGACAGATGGCTGAAAGGAGCTTCACTGGGTGAAACAGCATATTCTCACTACAAATGTGAAAACTGTAATAACCAAGCCCCAGAAATCACAAATGCCTGGATCCCTAGGTTGCTGGTGATGCAGTACTGAGCTGCTAAAGCTGATGCCAGAGAAAGGTAGAGAAACTCTTTGCAGATGATCTTCAAGATGTCTCATGGCTCATAAGAATTATCTACTTCAGTGGCATTTTCAATTAATAGATGCACTGATTTTTCCTCTGTACATTTAAGCTGTCAGTATCTGCTCCCATAACGACAGGATGAGAGGGATTGGATTTTTTTCATATTTAAAGTGTAGCTGATTAAAGCTGAAATGGGATCAAGGATATGCTTTCTTACTAATGGAGATTTTGGATAATAATGACAAGGAGCTTTCAATTGCAAAAGCCAGTGTGATGCCTCACGTGTCTGTATTGGATACAAATCTTGAGAAATATCCTTGACTAGGGTCATTAAAACTGATATGATTGGATTTGTGGCATCTTTAATGTAGACTCAGAAACAAATTGCATTATTATTGAAAGCCTGAGATTAATTTATTGAGATGGTCTGAATAATTTTTCTGAAACAGAAATTCCACAGACAGCTGCTGTCTCTCTCTTAATGAGTTTCAGAGTCTGATAAAGAAGAAACCCAAGTCTTTGTGGATAGCTCAGAAGAGATTTCTTTCTATCCTGCCTCACAGCCTGTCTCCTGAGAAGCACAACCATCAGCACTGACAATAATAAACACAAAACAGAAGTCTAGATTAAATGCTGTGAATGATCTATGGCTTCGTTTTGCTGCTATGCACCTGAGGCTCAAGATCCTCTTGCAAAATGATGGAAACTCATCTATCTCACTAACAGAAGTTACATGCCTACAGTGATTCAAAACAGAAACTGGCTTTACCTGTAATCTTCTGGTGGATTTTAAATTTTCCCTAATTGAAGGGGCTTAGACCTAATACTTTGGCTTAGCACCCTAGAAAAGCTGAGATCCACTGTAAATCCGGTTCCAGGTCAGGTTTATTTTTCTGATATCTGGAATCTGCAACAGGATGTTGCTATTTGGTAATTTCTGAAGGAAAATTAGTTGAGATGCTTACAGAGACACTGCAATAATGGTGACATTTATGGGATGAGGAGCCAGGACAATCTCTCACTGGATGGGAATTATAAGCCTGTGTCAGGTTCTAGGGTGCACAGCTGGAAAGGCCACCTTAGTTTTCCTCCCTTACTCCCTCTTGACAGCAGAATAAAGTTGCTCCTTATTGACATTTCTGGGATAACAAGAAATGTGGTACTTCTGTTTTGTAAGATTTCTGCAAATGCCCTGGGTCCATACTTGGACCTGAGTCTCTTTTTAAAGCAGCCTTGCTGGACAACCACATTTTCAGGTCCAATAAGTGGCATCAGCTTTAAAAAACATTAAAGAGCAACCTTTTACAGTTCCAAAGAAGAGAGGAAGTTCCAGGAATGAGTCATAAAATCAATCTCTTTCACCTAATAAGGGTGCACAGGTGGGTATAAGAACCGGGGAAAAGGCTCTCAAGAAAAGGGCATTAGAGGGGCAAAGATGACAGCACATTGTGGAAAAAAACATGCATTTCTGCTGTGGCTGATCAGAAAAATGCCTGAGATACAGTCAGCTCCTTGGCTCACAGGTTCCAGGGAAATTTTTGCACAGCTCTCATGTGGGAGGCAACATGTGGATCTCTGATGGCATAAGCCCAATTGTTTGCATTTAAATGTACAAATGTGCCACCTGTCCCCATGAATTTCAGATGGAGTATGTGCTCTGAGAGCTGAGGGAAGGAAGGGGCAATCCCAGTTCATCATATTCATATTAGAGTACCTGTGTTAAAAAAAGACTGCAGAATTTATGTGCAGCCCCCACTGCCTTGTTCTAATCTCTCCCACGAAAGCAGTGCACAGGTAGGGTTCTTCTCACTCACAGTCTGCTTCTGCCAATAATAGGGTAAAACACAGCCAGCACCGGTGCAAGATTTCCCATTAGTGCTGAAGCAAATGTCTGAGGTCAGGCTGTGAGAGAGGTGAGGCTGGAGGGCTTCTCCTCCCCTCCAGGGACTGCAGCTGTTGATAGAACTAACAAACTGAATAAAGCAGAAATAACAACCTGCAGTCCTTCCTGCTGAAATGAAGATTTCAATAACCTGTGCTGCAAATGGCAATAATAAGCAGCCTCTTCTATTTCGAACCATTAGGGGAGAAGATGCCAGGGGAAGAAATCAGTCCTTAGAGTGATTGCTCAGATTAAAAGGCTTGCACAAAGCTGGAGAGAGGGAGGTTGACTTTCCTCCCAAGCCAAGCATGCAGAAAGGCAAACAGGGGTATGACTGTTTCCAGGCAAACCAGGCTGTTTTAATGACCTTGGTTCTCCCTCTCAGTGCACCCACGCGAGCTCCTTTGCGCCGTCCGCGTGTGCTCCGCTGTGCTGGGCCCTGGGCCTGTGCCTGGCAGAGCACGCACCCCCCGCATGACCAAAGAGCAGATCCAGCATCAAACATAGAAGGAAAAAAAAGAAAAACAGGGAGGGAGGCCCAAAGTCTCTGATCTGACATGCTCAGCAAGTTACTGGTTGGCATGGTGGTGACGCCACTGGCACTAGGAAAGAAGCTTTCTCTCGCAGTTTCTCTTGGGTTTATTGGGAAGATTATTAAAACATTTTCATTTTAAAATCTTTGGCAGACTTCTGCATAAGTCAAGAGGACATTTCTGCCCGTATTGCTTCCGACAGAGAAAAGAGAGTTTAAAGGGAAAAACCAAGCAAAACCCCATTGACTTTCTTCATGGCTGCTGAAAAGGGTCTTGAAAGAACTTGTCTTGTGAGCGAGAGGGACACCAAGAAGTACTCCTTGGCCCTAGACAGGTAACACAACTCTTTGTTTCCTTCACTGACATTTCTGTGTCAGAGCAATATGAGATCACCAATCTGCCAACCAGCTGCAGGAGTCAAAGTCTGGAGAGGTTCACTGTGTATCCACTTTACTGCTTTCAAAATGTTTTGTTCAATTTTTTCCTTCCCAAACTTTCTTATTAGATATTTGAAACATTTACTAGACAGCAGTCTGATGTGTCTGTGTCTGTGATGGATTGAACCAATCTACTCTTGAAGCAAGTGTCTCTTGCTATGCATTTTATAAGCTTAGTAGATTTATTGTAGGATGCAAAACCTCATGGATTATGCTGCAATTTTAGGCTGAATTATAATTTTGCTATTGACACCATGTTTGGCTCAAGGCTCCTTCATGCTTGAATGTCTAAACTATCCATTTGGCTTGAAAGAAAGGCGATGCTTTATTCTCGTGGATAGTCTGTTGGGCTTAGAGTTAATATACCTCTTGTATGCTCTGTGAGTAAATGCTTGCTTGAGTGAGGAAAGATCCTCTGAAAACATGAGATACTGTAGATGGGGTTAAAAAATGAGTATAACTGTCTGTCACAAAATAGTTTTGCAGTTTAACCTTTTTTCATTCTTCCTCTTGACTCAGACTAGCAAGTATTTTTAAAAGAAAATAACTGCTCAGTTACAGCTTAGCACCTCTTGACATTTCCATTATCTCATTGGTTTTCAGGTTATTTATTGCTTGGGTCTCTTAAAACATGTGGGACAGAAACTTGGCGTAAACACTGTCAGCTCAAATGGAAATCTGTCTCTTCATGTTCTTATACTGGGGTCAGTGCCATCGTATTTTAGTCATTTGAGTGTCTGGGTTATTATTTAAATATTATTACATGGCTCCATAAATATAGATGGCACTGTCCAAAATGACTTCTGTGGTAATATTTATATTTCAAAAAGATCCCATATGATTCTGCAGTTCATTTTAGTTATTGAAGACACTCAGTGTTTTCTTGAAAGTTTGCAATTTTATGGGCACAGCTTCAGTGCTTGAGGTCCTTTGGCCCCTTGCAACCTCTGGACACAAAGGACAACTCTGGGCAAACCCATTATATGGTCCCCTGAGACAGGGACTGTTGTCAGGCTGCCTTGTGAGGAAGCATTTTTTCCCCTGGATCACTGGTTATGGGGAACATCCCTGCTAAGCAGAAGGGTAGGATACACACCGGGGGCAAGAATCCCTGGCAGCTGATCCTCCCATCTGAGAGCTGACACACCTTCTGGAGTCAATTTTTTTTCTGATAATTATTTCTTAATTTATGATTGAAATTAGTAGGGGTGAATTGCTGCAGCAATTGCAATTGTTGGACTGATGCTGCAGCTACGTGCAATAGACCCTTAACTGGAGGGCTGGTCTCAGGGGGGCTCCACAGTGGTGGTCCTGAGGTGGCTGAATAATGGAGGAGGCAGCATAGCTCTCCAAATTGAAGAGGATTTGTCATCCAGCCATGTGGCTTTTGTGCTGCATCTCCATTTTGCTTTTTCTGCCAGATGAAATTTGATTAACTGCACAATTTAATTACTATATTCCAGAAATAACCAAAAATGGGGGCTGAGAGCCAGAGTCCCCCTCCTTTTGGAAAGAGCTGGTAGCACAGGAGAAGCCCTTGCCCTGCTTCCCATTGCACCCAGCAGCTTGGGGTGCCAGCCCAGTGACCCAGGGCACCAGCCCATGGGGGGATGCAGCCCTCTGGGCCTGGGCTCACAGAGCAGCTGCCTTAAGCCAATAGTAGCAATAGGCTCATCTTAGCCTTTGGTATAAATTACCACATTTTTCTGTCCCCCCTGTGCAGCCTTAATGAGCAGCTCTAATGCTTTCAACAGAATTTATTTTGCCTATTTCCTTGCTATCCCCCAGCCTCTTTCTTTTTAATCAGTGCCATCATTACAATACACAGGGAACAAAACTAGTTTTATCTTGACCATGTGAGTAGGAAGCCTGAAAGCTGACCCCTTTTCCTGCACTCAGGGTTGTGGAGGAGAGTGTTTTGCACATGCCAGACCTGTCTGTAGTCACTAGATGGTTTGGGTGCATTAAGGCTTCCCATGTCAAACTTGAAATGCTTAAAAGGGGGTGGGCTTCAACTGAGCCCTTTGAAAGTCAGATCAGTAGTAGGTTTATAGTACAATTCATGTTGGGAGGGACCTTAAGAACATCTCTGGTCCAAGCAAGAGATTGGATAATGTTGCTCAGGGCTGTCTCCAGTCTAATCTTGAAAAAAATCTCTCAGGATAGAAACTCCACAACCTTTCTGGGCAATCTGCTTCAATAGGGAATTAACGTCACAATCTTTTTTTTTTTCCCCCCTCATATTCAATTGGAACTTGTTTCAATTTATGACCAATGACCTCATCCTTCCTCCATGCAGAGCAATAAAGTTCCATCTTCTCAATAGCCTCCTCAAGAATATTGGCAGGTTGCATCTGGGTGCTCACAAAAAGTCCAGTCCCGCAGAAGTGCTCCAGCCTTCAATCATCCTGCTCACCCTCTGCTGAACCTGCACTGATTTACTGATCCTTCCTGTGCTAAGGACCCCAAAGCTGGATTGTAGATATGGTCTCACAAATCTGTATGTCCCAGGTGCAGGACTTTATATTTATGCTTGTGAAATTAGATGGCTCCTGTTGAGCTCTTCCTCCAGACTCCTTATGGCAGCCTTGCCCTCCCATCTATCAGCTGCAGCTCCAGGTTGGCATCATCTGCCAACGTGATCAGGGTGCCCTACACCTCCTCCTCCAGGTGACAGAGGAAGGCATTACATGGGGTGGGTCTCAGGACAGGACACCACTTCCCACCAGACTTGATGAAGGTTATGAACCATAATGGTTACAGGGTCTAAAGCTGAGCACTCAGCACCTCCTGCTTCATGCAAAACGTGTTGTTCGTAAGACATACATCATCTGTCTTTAAATTAGGTGTGAACTAGGTTTCCGAGATAGTTTTGTATGCTCTTTTCACAGTCAATAGTAGTATTAAAAGAGAATAAGTTTTTCTAATGAATAATTACTTAGATTCTATTTTTTTTCCTATTTGTTATCACCTATATAGTGATCTAGATAACCCTTTATCATGGTCTAGGTAATGGCTTGACCTAATTCCTCAAGTTTCCATGAATGAAGACAGGCCAGAGTATTTTATTTCTTGCTGGCAACAGATCACTGTAATATTGACCAGAAATATTCAATATTCCACTTCATAAATCAATGGATTTGCATCTGATTGTGCCAGCTATGCTATGAGCTAGATTTTGGGTTGATCCAGCATGGATTTCTTATTATGTTCTTTATCTGTCTTTATATTGGGATTTTGAATACCATCACACAAGTGAAACTCAAGGCTTAAAGTCTCAATGTTTTGGTTTTTATTTTGTCTCTGAGACAAGAGACAAGGTGGGCAAAAACCCAGGGGTGGGTAATGCTGATAGCAGGAAAGTTGTGTGAAAATGTTAGGATTTGTCTTCATGCAAAAGTTTTTAACACCTACATTTACCTGTAGATATTCCTGTCTACAGGCCTTAGACTCCTAATTGGTTCCTGTCTGCCAGGCTCACACCAGCAAGCAAAAAGTTCGAAGCAAACCTGGGAGATGATTTCTTCAGGTGAAGAGTGGTTTTCTATAGCAAGCACATAAGAAATACTTTTTTCTTTTTCTCCTTTCCTGCAGATGATATGAAAACTCTTACGAGATCAAAGAATCCTCTTCAAATATAGGCTTTCCACCACTCCTTATCCTTTACAGAATCAGTGCTCAGGAAGATGATAGGTGTTTCTTGTGATCTCTGGACTGTTTTAGCTGAGGGCCCTCTGGTTGTCTCCTTTGCACTGGCTTGCCAGCTGGCCCCACAGCACACAGTACCTTAGCAGACTCAGCAAACCCAATCCCATTGCCTTTGCCCCCCTGCAGGTGACACTAGGACCCTGCAGAAAGGGCTGTGTCTTCCCAGGACTGGCCATATGCCATCTCCATTATGCCCAATTCAGTTTTGCTCGCTTCATCTCAGAAAGAAAATTAGAACCAAGGTAGTAAGTTATATGAAACAGAAATTAAATAGCTAGGGCATCAGCTCAGAAAATTGATGTTTCAGAGGTATAACAATGATACATAAAATCATGAATGATGTGAGGCAGGTAAACAGGGAATAGTCAGTCATTTCTAACAGTATTAGAACTAATTAAAATAGCAGGCAGAGTGACAAAAGACACATTATTTTTACACACATCATAATTAAATTGTGGAACACAATACTTTAAAGTCAGCTGGGTTTGTGGAATAAAGATCTGTAAAGAGATGTTGGACAGGAGCTCTGGTTCAGAACTGAGAAGCAGTAACTCTCTGGGAATGTTCCTCTTTGGTACTTTGACCTTATGTATTCCTTCATGCTCACCACAGAATTTGGATACTTGGCTGCATGCACCTCTGCTCTGTCTCCAGGCAGCTATTGTTAAAATGTTATGTAGAAGGAAAACTTTTGACAATACATTTCTGCATACAGTGTCAGGCCCTCAAAATGAGGCAGATAAGATAACTAAGGCATGAATTCCTATCTACTAGACATCTTAATGCATGCAAACATATAAATATTTGCCTTCATTTTGTGCCCACAGTAAGGAAAAGGAGAAACTGGACAGCCAGGTTACTAACTGGGTCTTAAATACCTTGAAAATATTCAAGATTGGTACATCAATTGAAATCAGAATGGTGCCAGCATAAGGGAGGTGACTATGGCTTTGATAAATTTTTCTCTGAAGGCAGTTTCATTATCCTTTCAGGCACCAGAAAATTACTATTTTCCCTCACGAAGGAGATGATCTCCTGTGGAAAGCTCAGTGATTCCACATTTTCCTCTTGTGACTGGGGAACTCATAATGGTCTAGGAGGATAGCAATTATTCCCAGAAGCCTGCAGATCAAGGCACCCAGCAGATCAAGTGAAAATAAACAGAAAGGAAGTTGTAATAAAAAGCTATTGCTAATGATTTGTGTGAAATCTTCAATATGTATTAATATTTTCTGCTTCCCCCTTCTGGGCATGACTCAGTAGGAGCCTTTCTGTGACATTCCCCTGACTACCTTTTTTACAAAGAAAAGAGAATTTGAAATGGAGAACAGATTATTTTTTAATCTGTGACTCTGCAATATGCTGGCACAGAGACCTGAAGCTCAAAGGCTACATCTTGCTCTAAAACACTGTGAAGGAGTTTCTGGTCTAACAGAGCTGATCTTTGCACCTTAAGCTTTTGATTCACACTTTTATAAAACTGCCTCTTAGATTCTTAGATTCTTTTAATTAGTGGCAGGCAGCTTTTGAAAGAGAAAAATAATGGTTCCATACAGGAGCTGGCAGGAGTTTTCCCAGCTCATCAGGCCAGATGCTGCTCTGCAAGTTCAAAGGGAGCAGTGAATGCTCGCCACCTCTGGCAACTGGGGCACTTTTATTTAGGTACCCTTTAGACAGAAAAATGTGACATTTGTGGGTTTATGCTGTCTCTGTTTGCTTTTGCATCTGTCCAGCGAGATCTTTGGACAGTGCTTTCCTGCCCCTCAGTGATATGCTTTGAGGCTTTGTTAGTTGACAGAGAGACTGAAAGACAAAAAACAAAAGAGAGTGAGATCACAGAGTGACCTATTTTGTTAACAAGGAAAGGACTTGGTGGCTCAGAATATGCAGTGGTAATTTTGGAATTCCTGCCTGAGAGGCTGTTGAGCTGATCATGACTCATGTCATTAAGATGATTTTAATGTTCAATGCCAGCTGATGAAAACTGAGGTAAGGGGAAATTAATTTTACATGCAAACGGTAGAAAAGCATTGGAAGTTAACTCCAGAGAGAGATCATGAGAAAGAAAATCTTGC
The DNA here is from genome assembly GCA_013400575.1 of Peucedramus taeniatus. Taxonomy (NCBI): domain Eukaryota; kingdom Metazoa; phylum Chordata; class Aves; order Passeriformes; family Fringillidae; genus Peucedramus; species Peucedramus taeniatus. Next base: position 109,872 of record WBNO01001164.1, on the reverse strand, counting down.
CTGCCCTGATCTCCAGGGGAGAGTGAGAGAACTACAGCATTTTATTCAGCCATCTGGAAGGAATTAATTTGTGGTACCTTCTGTGTCTAATTCATCAGTAAAATATTGTACAAAAATGACAGAGTGCACATAAGGAACCCGATAAATGTAAAACTAAAGGACTGGAGAAGGACTGGCTGATGGGGACCCCAGCTGCCAGATGAGCAGCCCATTCCCTAGACAGTCCAAATCCTATTTATTTGTTGTTGTGAGGAAAATAAAGGAAAATGCTGACAAAAGGACTAAGAAAACTCACTGTCTCCAAGCACCAGACATTAAATCTGACCAGTTGCTCTTTCACGCAAACTCCTCACGTACAGGGGGAATCAGTCACCTCCACTGAGCAAACAGAGACCACATGCTAACCTGGCTGGGAAACAGGCTGACTCAGGGGAATGTTGCACCCTTGGAACATCTCAATAATATTTACAGAACCAAATCCACATTGATTATCTACAGTTGCTGGGCTTGGTTGCCAAGGTAGGTCAGCTTTTCGTTCATCAGTACCTCTGTGATGCTGATGAACATAAAAGGCCAAGACATCAGCTCTGCAGGTGCCTTTGCCTCTTGCCCACCAGTGTGGGGCATCTGGCAGGGCTTCAAACCTGCTGAGCAGCTGCAGCCCCCTCAGGCCACCCAAGAAAAGCAGCTGGAAAAAGCTTGTGATTTCAGTACAGTATTTTTTTCTGGACATTAACTACTGCAGGTTGGCAGCCACCAACTGATTTCTTTCCAGTGAGATTTTAGGGATCTTGACACTTCTATAAACAGTGCAGAAACACTACAGAAAGTCACCAGGATTCATTCCTGGAGCACAGGTGTCTTTCAGGTGAAGAAACAATTCTTCCTAGTCCCAGAGGAAAGTCTGAAGTCAAAATGGGGAAAAGCCACTGTTATTACTGGGGCAACTAAGCCCAGTCCCACATCCTGCCCCCAGGCTAATTTCAGACTTGGACAAAAAGCAGTGGAGTTTGCTGTGTTCCTGGGTAGCCCTGGCACACACAGACCTCCAACAGCTGCAGCACGTGGTTATAGGGACTGTGTGTGTGTGCATCTTGGCAGAATTCATCTTCTGCTGCCACAGTCTCAGTGCACTCATCACATTAGGAGTAGCTCTGGCAACAAGCGTTGTTTTGGGAGAGGCAGGATGGTTTTAAGCCCCCTGGGAGGGGGTTTAGAGGGTTTTTTTGCAATTTGGGCTCTTTTCTGTTGAGAGATAATGAGAAGGGAACATCCTTGCTCAGCAAAACACTTTGGGGCTTCCCAGGGGGAATCTCTTGGTTGCTGTACTGAAAGCACCAAACACTGTGGTCATCCAGGAGCTTGCTCAGCTGCTGTGCAATGAGCTTGGCCCCAGACCCCTCTACCCCCACCCTATATCTCCTGTGCAGGAGCCCTGAGAGGCACAATACTGAGGTTTTGTGGCAGAGCAGACTTGGCTGAAAAATCACTTTGTGATGGAGCAATGCTCAAAGAGCCACTTCTGCTGGACTTCTCACCTTACCATCAGTGGCACAAAGAAAAGTCCAGTTACTATGGGTTATACATATGGGTTATATGTACTATGAAGAATTGATTTCTTTGATTTTTGAATACCTTTGAGATTTTTGGCTAATATTTTCTATGCTCGGGCTCTATGCTGAGCTGGAATTTCTCTATTTCTATGCTGAAATATTGTTAGATTTTGTACATATGTGGAAATTTGAGATATAATAGTTCTGTGTGCAAAGAGAGGAGAGAAATATCTTTAGCCAATTATATTTAAGAAAAAGAAGTTTGGGTTTTTTTTTTTTAACTAGTCTTCCTGACAAAGCTGTTGGGAATAAAATCTTAGTTTTTTAGTAGAATTTTCTCCATGTTATTCTGAACTTGGTAGCTATTTGCATGAGGTACAATTTTTTTTAAAGTCATGTGGTGTGCATGAGATACACAGCCTAAGAAAGCCACCCTGTGCTTCATAAACTGCTAAATGATGTAGGAGAGCCCAAATAGCTGGGAAACACAGCCAGGACACTCATTTCATGTGCAGCTCCCTCCCACAGAGCCTTGCTTGTGCGAGCAAGCCTCTTCTATGACCTGCTCTGCTGTTCCCAATGCTGCTTTTATCCTTTGAAAGCATTAATTACATCATTTCTGGGGCTGTAGGGCCAGACGCCTGAATAACCAGGGTTTTTCTTTTTTAACCTTCTATTTCTTTCTATCCCAAAGGATGAGCTGGCTTCAGAAGAATTCAAATGAAGAGAGGCAGCAGCAGGAAGCAGAAGTTACAGGAGCTAATCCAGCTTATCATTGTCACAGCTACTCACAGGCCTATGAGAACAGAAAGAGGGAGCAGCATCAAGCCAGGAGGAAGCTCTGTGTAGCATCAGTAATTTGCACCTTCTTCATGATTGCTGAGATAACAGGGAAGTATGTGTGTTCAAAAATAGCCCAGTCTGGTGCCCAGCACAGCCACATCCTTGCCTTCAGAGTGCACTCTGACTGCAGGGACCATGCTGACAGGGGTGAACCCACCTGGCACTAAAAAACTCTCCTCTGTCCCTGGTCATTAAAAGAATTGGAGGGACAGGGCTTAAGGGAAATTGTCAAAATACTTTCATATATTCATTCAAGGATTGCATCTGGGTAGGAATACAAAGATCAGGTAATGGTCTGAACTGTTCTTCCAGGTCTTTAAGCTTGACTGATGCATGTCTTAGCATCACAAAAGGTTTCTAATAAATTGGGTTACATTCTTTTTAAAAGATTAAAAGATTTTACATATTTATCCAGGCCAGTGAGACCTCAGCACTGATAGAAGCTGCTAGCAGTAGGATCTGAAAATAAATGCAAGAGTCTTTTCAAAATCCAGGGAAATCCAGGGCCAGATTCGCCATCTGTTTTTCTACAGCTAAGTCAATGTATTTATATCAGAGCACGTTTATCTTTTAAATTGGCCTGCTGGTGGGTCTCTGGATCAATGGAAGATTATTCCCCAACCTAATTAGCTTTCACTTCTGGACCCACCCTACAACATCCAATATAAGTATTTGGCTTGCTCATAGGGTATTTGCTTTCATTTTGTCTCAGTGCTCTGCTCTCTCCATGGATTCTGTGATATTTATATCCACCTGATTGTTCCTGGCTCTTTAATTTGCCCTTCTCTGCAGTGAGCTGAGGTAAGGGAAAGCAAGGGGAATCCCACAGACTTGTGCCATATGTGTTCCAGCTGATGTAACAAAAATCAGCCAGGAAGGCCTCTGAAACCCATATTTTCCCAGCTCAGACATCTCTGGAGCCCCATGAAAACAAAACAGAAAGGCTTTGTCTTCCTCACAAGTGAGAAGTGGAGGCACTGAAAGAGTTGCTGCATTTCTGCCTTCTCCTCTGGCTGCCAAACCCAGCAGGGACTTCTCAGACTCTTCCCTCCCACGTGGTCCCTCTGCATGTCCCTGTTGTTTGTAGGTCACCTGCATTTCCCCCATGAAAACCAGTGCATGCTGCTAATCCCCATGCAGCAATTTCCAGTGCTAGAAGTAATGCATTATTAACAAAACCATATAATCAGTAGGCCTAAGTTTGGTGAATGTGGCTGTGCTAGAGGGTGATTGGAAGGACAGATGATATGTTAACTAAATGTTTCGTTTTGCTTAATGAATCATGCAGCTTTTTTGCAGTGACAGCTTAAGTAACAAGCTTCAAGACCGTTTTGCTTCAGACCATTAAACTTTGACAAACCAGTTATTAACTGCAGTTACAGACAGCTCTCTGTGGAGATTTTTATAATTATGAACCATACATATATTTTTAATCATTAGGCAAGACTGTTGTGCCTGATGATTGACCACTGAGTGACTGACAATTTCTACTGCTTGTGGTCTATAAATCTATAAACATCCATTATAGGGAATGATAAGTCTTAAAGGCCACTTGTTGGGAGTATTGATAAAAAGCTGTAAAAGCCTATAACTATGACACTTATTTTACTCCTGCAGATAAAGGGTATCTTCCCCTCCCCTCCTTGCCCTCTGAGGGCAAACAGCTTCCATGGGCATTATTCTGCTAAACAGAAGAAACTAAGCTGCATCACTCTCAGAGGGGTTGAAAAGCTGAGCTTCTTTGAATGCCTAGACCTTTCCATGATATTTTTTCTCAAACCATCTGTGCTGGCCATTAGTCCTTTCCCAAACAGGGCACTGCTGGTTGAGCCTGATACACTACCAACTCTCTTTGAAAGACAATTATATTCTGTTCTTCTAAGGCAGATCCATCACAATCTCCACAGACCTGGAGGTATCAGTCAGACCAACACTACCCAGTGTGGAGCCCAGATATGAAAGTGCTTTCCAATGATTTTTGGTTGTTAAGGACCAAATGGATTTCAAAGCACTTCCACTTGGGCAGTAGAAAGAAAGACAAACACTGCATGTGGTCTCATGTCAGAGCAGGACATAAAACCTTGATCAGTGAGACAAGTTGCTAAGTTAAGCAGACTGAGATCTCTGAAACTCATCCAAGGCACTAGTTATGCCAGCAATACATAAAATAATAATTTGCAAACATTTTTCAAAGACACCAGGCTAGCAGCAAGCTTTTGACATGCTGTCCCACAGAACATGGAAATAGAGTATATAAAATACAATAGGGTTTTGCCCCCAGCTTGTGATCCACATATTTGTTTGCTGAAAGATACCTGATGCCTGGGTTATTAACATCTGGGCAGTGCCAGACAAGCCTTCTTCCCCCTGCTAAGCAGAACTGCCTCCCTCTTGAGATACAGTTACCCTGAAAACAGTGAAAGTCTAAGAGATGGGCCATGACCAAAAAGTATCTGTGCATTTACACTTGAGCATATGCTGGGAAATACTTATTCTGATGAATTTTTCATTTTACCACAAGGAATGAGATGCTCCCAAATTCTGCAGCCAGGCTTTCTTCCTTTTGGGAAGTAACTTTGAGCAAAATTATGCACTGAAAGAACTTCGGGTGTTAAGTGTTCTAATCTAAAATATGCATACAGGAGGAAATTAAACAGACAGTCCATCCTGCTGGCATGAAAGTGCTCCAACTATAAGGAAACAAGAGATATATCTCCATGTCCTCTTGGCAGTGGTATGCTGCCAAAGATTTGAATGAGGCATTTTACGATATTTTTCAGGATTCATTACTTCTCATACAGGTTGTGGTCAGGAGAAATGAGTGAGCTGAAATTAATTAAATGACTGAAGAATGGAAATGCATTGCCAAATGCAGAAACTAGGTGTTTTGGCTCTGTTATTTCACATGTCTACTTTTCTACATTTGCACTTTGATGAAAAGATTCCCCTGCTGTAATGTGTTGGAAGGACAGTGTCCTGCCTGGGATCCTTGTCTTCTCCTGCAGCCACCAGGAGCTGGGGCAGTTTAATGCAAACTTTTAGTTGATTTGGATTTGCCTTTAGCCCTGAGATACGGTTAGAAGAATTTGGATATTTGGCTTACTGAGTAAAAGAAATGTGAATTAAAATAACCCAAAATATTTTTAATTTGGTGGGTTTTTTTCCTTCAGAATCCACATAAATCCAAACCCCCACAGAGTAAAATGATATCCAGCCACATTTTTTGAGCTCTAGCAGGAAAGTTAAGTCATGCATTATAGATTCAAAATGATAGATTAGTCCTGAGAACAGAACATTTTTCTCTGTTTTTCTCTCCCTCGCTAAAATGGTTGATTGCTTATCACAGTTCTTGTACTGGGATCTTTCCATGTATTCCTGTTTTAGTGTTGCTTGTGACAAATTAACAGTCAGGCAGCAGGAAGAACATGCATATTTTCCTGTAACAAATAGGAAATTAATCCCATAAGCTAGGTCTCTGAACTGTTGTACATATATAAAAATATCAGTGTTCTGTGAAAACATAGTGGGAGGATACTGAGATGTGATTCCTAATACAGCTTTTCACAAAAAAAAATTTGATATTAAAATAGTCAAACAGTACAGCAGTAATGTAACTACAGAACTAATATATCACAACTTACTGTTCTTAGGTGTCTCTCTAACTAAGAAATTTGGCTTATGTATTTCTATTAATTCATACCTTTCACTGCATGAACGAGGTACAAAATGAAATTATCTTTGAAGAGGTTTGGGTGTTGTGTGTGATGACTGAAAATTGAGTGTTTCCTTTGACTCTCAGCAAAACAGGTCTTGAGTTTGGTGTGGTTGGCTCAAACTTCTGAGCAGAGCCGTGATGCAGAGGGGTGTTTCACACAGGTGGGCAGATCGCCGGGAGCCTGGCGGTGCTCAGCGACGCAGCTCACATCCTGGTGGACCTGATGAGCTTCCTGATCAGCCTCTTCTCACTCTGGCTCACCTCCAAACCTCCTACCAAACAGTTCACTTTTGGGTGGCACCGAGCAGGTAGCAAACGTCGTACTATGAACGTGTGGAATGGGAAAAGGAAGTTGTCATAGCCAGGGACTGGAGAGCATGCTGATGTCCAACACAAGTCTGCAGGCATTTAGAGACAGTGCAGTAATGCTCCCACAGCTCAGGAGCTCCCACAGCTTCGTCTCAGGACACAAAACACAGTGAGACAGTGAATTTCAAAGAAGTAAAGAGTCACCTCTTATCTAAAAGCATGTCTTTCAGTTCATTATTTGCCATCGTTTTGGGCTGGTGCTAACTTTGTTTGAAATAACAGCAACTTCTCTCAGTGACTTGAGTGTATGGAGGACTGAGGTCTCAATCTGTTATGAAACAAGGTTCTATAAAAGCATCAATAACCATAAAAATTAGGGTTTGCTCCATTTCTAAAACAAATTATTAAATTATTTTAAAAAGCTCTTACATTTGTAGAAAAGTGAGATCCTTTAACATTTACCCTTTTCTAGATTTTCTCCTTTCACATCTCTTTATCATTGTTGGTTTTTATCAGATGCAAACAGGTTTTTAAAGTACTCTGTCCTCAACTAAAACAACCATTTTACAGATAATACCTAATACCAAAAGCCTGACAATGAAACACAAGTGTTTTTACAAAAGACAAGACATTAACAAAATACTAACCATGAGAATCATTTTCTGGGAGTATGAGTCTGTTCAAGATTTAGGCACCTAAATATCAATGCCTACATGCACATGAGCACCTTTAAGCACAGGGTTCAAGTCTCTGATATATTCAACAGAAATCTTGACTCCATTCTGCCTCCTAAACATGGAAGTCCAGTGTTACATCCCTAGGATGTCAGAGGCTTATGCATGGGAATGGCAGCTGTTGCACAAGACCTGTAGGAAACTGCACAAGGTGCCAAGGACAAAATCAGGGCCTGTCAAATGTGACCAGACACTCTTAGCTAAGAAACCAGTACCTGTTCCCAGTCAGCCAGTGTAGAGGGAAACTGTGTCAATCACCATTAATTTGATGTCCACTGTCCACAGAGGGAGCTTAGACACTTAGGTAATACCTACAGGTAGGCAATTTAGTTGTCTCTGTCTGAAACTAAGTCTCATGTTGGATGTCTCAGGGCTCAGTTTTGTTGCTTATATGTCAGTGATTTGTGCCATTTGAAATCCAGTTGCCATTCTGGAAATCTATGGGTCAATTATATACCTTGTGTCAAGCCATGAATGGAGGTGTCAGTGTACCTTAAATGACTCCAGACACCTGTGCACCAGGACCAAGGACTCAGATGATAAATGCTTCAAGGATGCTCAGTAGTGAAGTCCAGAAACAGCTTCTGACTCAGATGTCTGTAGGCCAGTGTTGGTTGTAGCTGCAGAGAGTACCAGGGAAGGCATGTGCCATACTCATCCTACATTTCTGTAGCTCCCTAAGTGTATTCTACCAGCTCTGTTGGAAACAGGCTGCTGGGTGAATGGGAGGTTCAGTATGGCCCAAGCATGGCTGGCATTATGTAGACAACACACAAATGAATTTTGCAGCCTTAGTAAACTACTGCTTAACATCAGTTGATCTACCATTACTTTTCATGTTTATTATCTCTTATCCTGAGTGGGGGGAAAGTGAAAGAGAGACCTCTCTTGCTGATGTAGGCAGGTCCAATCACTTCATGTGACTTCATCCTCAGTCCAAACTAAATTATTTTTATTTTGTCATTGCAATGCAGAGCTTCAAAACCAATCCTTTATTGCCCTTTTTATTCTGGTAGCAAAAAGAGCCTTGCATCAAATGTTAGAAGCTATTTAATTGCATTCCATTATTGTTATCCTGTTTCCTGCTTATTTTCCCAGCTATATTCTCAGTTTAATATGCAGGTGGGCACCTTAATAGAGTAGCTGAGGGTAGTCAGGTGGCAAAGTCACTCTTCACTGACTACCAAGGTCTTGCAGGTGTAGCCTCCATGACACTGGAAGATGTTCCTTCACTGCTTCTCTCAGACTGATGGATATTGTCAGGAAAAGACTCTTTGGCAGTGCTCAGGTTTACCCATCTGAATGCCTCCCGCCCTCCATGCCAAAGCAGTGCAGCTATTTTCACAAACACAGAAACACAATATTGAATAGGATTGATAGTGTGAGCCAAACTGTTTTCAGACACAAAAACTCTCTTTCACCTTAATTTTCCTCAGCTGTACTCAGAGATTCCCACACAATCCTACACTATTGTTTCCTGTGCTCTGTTAGTGCTAGTAGTTCTGAAAAAAAGTAACTGAGAACATCTCAAATGAAGTATTTAGTGCTGCTGAGCTGATCTGTAAGCTTAACTAAACTTTTGCCAAGATACTCAATTGAAAATTGATATGTAAAGATGACCACTAACATGTTCTGTTTTTGAAGATATGCATAAATCCACACAGGTGGATACAAGAGCTTTCTACAGATGTGTTCACAAGAGCTCTTGGCTGCTTTCATGCCAATGATAGCACAGCCATCAACACCTTCAGTTGGGCCAAGTTTGCAGGAGTTCAACCTGCAACTTGCAGAAAAAAAATTGTATGATTTATGTTTGCTTCTATCTACTTTTAAGCAAAACTAGATTCCCCTGTCGGTGTACTTTGATTTATTATTTTCCAGTTTTAGGCAAAGCAGTTATTTGATAAGTTTTTGCAGCCTGCAAAAGAGGGGATCCCCATAAAATTATATAAAAAATCATAAGCTGTTTTAATGGATTGTCAGTGGAAGTCTGTGCAAATGCTTTCTGGCTGTCTACTGCCTTTCACTTTACTGTGAGCTTGTATTTTCTTTGGTATTTTCTCAGTTGTTCTTATTTACCCATTCAAGTCACATGGCAATTACTAGTCCCATATCCTATTAAAAGCATGCTGCATGTTCATATGCACTTCCCTGGACCTCTCCTATAACAGTGCAATAAAAGCTGGCCTTGGGGACTGGATTTATTTGAGCCCAACTCAAAGCCAATAGAGACAAAATTAAATTTTGCTACCCCGGGGAAAAAATAACTTCTTTTGTTCTCATCACAGCTGGTGGCACAAAAATGACTTTGTGGCATTGGCAGAATGAGTTCCAGGATAATTTTTGCTGACAGGACCTCATTGGGAGCTGCTACTGTCTTTCTGAAATGTGAAGTGGTGAGAGGTGTGCAGAAACAGGGGAGGTTAACGGAGGGGGATTATGTCTGACTGGATTTGGATGAGCTGTGCCTCTCTCCTTCCTTCAAACCTCTGCTCCTGTAATGAAGATAATCTTATTGGGAGAGGGGGGCGGGGCTTTTTGGGTTTCACACCACAGCCAGGGCCAGGCAAACTCCTTTTGCTCCTCCCAGAACTCCCCAAATGATCTTTTACATCTCTCCATCTCTTTCATCCTCTTAGAATGTGGCATGAACTCAGCACTGGAAAGGGGACAAAAGTAAGAGCAGGTAGAACAGGGTTTGGCCACCACATGCAGAGGGCTACCCTGGATAGCCACTGGATTTACTATGATCAGAAATGAGGTTGGCCCATTCTTTGTGAGCTTTAAGACTGCCAGCATACAAGAAGCAGCTCTCCTGGTTATAAAGCTCATAAACCTGTAACCATTATCAACAACCTCTTAAAAATTTTTGCATTCCTTTTCTGACTGTTAAAATCAGATTTTTTTCATTCCTAGAAATTCTGGGAGCTTTGATGTCTATGATAATAGTTTGGATGGTGACTGGTGTGTTGACATATTTGGCTTGCATGAGGCTGCTCCACCCAGATTACGATATTGATGCCACAGTGATGCTCATTACCTCTGCTTGTGCTGTGCTCACCAACATCCTGTAAGTTATTTTGTTCTCTCATATGACATTTGAATCTTGAACCTGCTACTGTAATTCAATTTAAAAAAACTATATAGAGACGATGGCCTCAAAAATATTAAGTGCTTATGAGCTCCATGAGGATATGGAAAGGGGTCAGAAAGAGAGGTCCTGCTTCTCATTGAAAGTTGCAGTTGCTCTCCTCCTTTCTGTTAGCTGCCTCACTGGGAAGGCAAATGAATCTACAAACCACAGGAAAATATTATTCTCCATCTCACTTTTTATTAGATGTCAGAATATTCAAGAACTCTATAGAAAATGAGGCCTCATTAATTACCCCATTCACAGGCTTTCTTGATTATGCAAATCACTGAAAACCTAGGAATTGTCTGTTCAGCCACCTCTGCACTTCTACTTAATGTTTCAGATTTTACTGTTCAGCATTCAGAAGTGCCAGGGGTGGAGATGTGTATGACCTCACTGCTTTCAGAGATGCAGTCTATCCTCTGATATTTGCAGCTTTACATCTCTTGCAGACTAAGCCTGATTCTGCACCAGACTGGCCATGGGCACAGCCATGGGGCACAAGCCAGGGAATCTATGTCAACCCCTCTGGAAAAGCCAGCCCTGAGCAATGCCAGCCTGCAGGCAGCCTTTGTGCATACCATTGGAGATCTGTTCCAGAGTATTAGTGTGCTAATTAGTGCACTTATCATCTTCTTTAAGGTTGGTTTTATTAGTTCATATGCCTGCCTTGCAATCAAGGATAAGTGCTATTTTCACAGTGTTGTGACACTAGGTACTATGTAAATATTTCCTCTGTCTTAATCATACACACTGTAATTGTAATAAAGAGAATTATTCTTGGGAACTGAAATAACTGTTGAGAGTGCAACCCTTGCTTCTTGCTGTTTCAACTGGATAATTTGGTGTCTCTCCCTTTCTTCATCTGTAGCACCTTCATTCTCTGTGCCGAGGCTCCCTAACTGGCAAAGGGGGCCAGCACTCATTCTTTACTAGATGAATGGAATTTATTATTCTTTCATGCTAACTAATTAAAAATTTCAATAAACAACAATAACGAAATTAACAAAGTGGTATGTTCATATTTCTAGCCACAGTACAAAATGGCCGACCCAATCTGCACATTTGTGTTTTCCATCTTTGTTTTGGCAACTACCATCACGATTTTAAGGGATATTTTAACTATGTTAATGGAAGGTAGGACCTGATTCCAGAATCAATACACTTGCATTTTGATTTTTTTTCTGTTTCTTTCTCCATAATGCTTATATATGCTGAAGAAAAGTATAATAGCACATTTCTGTATCAGTTTCCAATATTCTCATTATTCTGATCATATTTTAAACCTACTTCTAATTTCAATGAAAATTGTTTTCTACCATTACATTAGGTTTACACATATGCCAGTTTTTTGTAAAAACCTTTGAATTGGTATTTTGCTAATGGGCTCTGAGTTGCTTTTGTTTGCCATATGTGTAGCATTTCTTTCTATCACCCCTTTGGCATATGAGATGCCCACTCACCTTGTTCATTGTGTATTTCCTTTACCCGTGTGAAATATAAGTCTCTGCCAAGAAAAAGTGCTTTGACTGTGCTTTGAACTGTATCTGTGAAATAGGCTGAGTGCAAGAGACAGAAGTTTAAAAGATTTTTAGCTACATGAATCCAGAAAAGCAAGCTGTTGGAGCTTTCCAGTTGCATTCCAGTGCTTGGGAATAGACAATTCTCAGCTCAGCAGCAGCAAGAAGAGCCAGGCTTAGCAATATTTAATCCTGTCAGCTACGGGCCTGAATATTTGATTTGCAAGGCCAAATGACTTGAGCAGTCATAGATGCATGTTTTTGCCTTACTCACATTGAATAACATAATGCAACCTCTTTCTCAGCTGTGAAGATATGAGGATTAAAGGGAAAAGTAGCTCTAAAAGTGCAGGTTTTGAATGGGTACTCAGTGTGACTGCCTGCATGGCTGCTTCTTCTCTTTCACTTGCACCTACTGCTGTTTCAAGAAATAAAATACCTGTTAAAAATAAAAATAAAATATCTGTTATAAAATACTGTTACAGTAGTTTCATTCGAGGGTTGGTTTGTTTTAAGTGATTGTGAGCTGGAGATACTTCCCTGTAGAAGTGTACCTAGGCAAGAGCATAGCAACTGATTGTATTTTGGCTGCCAAAATAGGGGAACAACCCCTGACACTCAGGAGTCTCTTAAAGCAGTGACTCCCAGCTTCTGTAAGCAGTGCTGACATGCCAAGGTCAGCAGAGCTCTGTTCCCCTCTGCACCAAGCCCACTGTCCTCCTGGGGAACTCTCTGGGGACTGTCCTATCTCCTAAGCTGAATATTCTGCCCAGAATTTTCTGAAAAGAAATTGGATGCTGGAGCTGCTGTTTCAGTTTACTGATCCAAGTGGAGCATGATGAGTTCATGCTGTTCATGTGGGCATAGAGATGCACTCACAGAAGATGTTGGTGCAAAACTATGACATGATCTGGCTAAAGAGCTCACTGCCCTGTGTAAACTGGACATTCAGACTGTTCCCTAAAACATGCATGAGTCTCAGCCTTCCATGGGGAAGTTTAGAACAAGGGATAAGATTATGTAGCACAGTGAATGCCAAAATAGATGAGCTTTCCAAAGCATTGAATATTTTTATAAAAATTATATAACTAAGTGAATAAAGGTTCATGATTCATTTTCCTCTATTGATCACAATTCTTATCCCTTAAAAATACTGTTTTTCCATCAATTTCTCCTTTTCAGGAACATCAAAAGGATTTCCTTATGATGCTATAAAAGCAAGAATTTTAACAGTCGAAAAAGTGGAGTCTGTTCACAACCTTCATCTTTGGTCTCTGACAATGAATCAAACTGCTCTCTCTGCTCACATTGCCACAGGTCAGTAAATTTCTGTAAGCAGGGAGTAACTATTCAGCTGCTGTCTAGTAAAGGTCAGTCTTTCTTGATTCAGATTAAGCTGTATATCCGTTGCATGTTAAAAAAATCATCATAATTTTGTTGGAAAAATAAAATCAACAATAATAACAAATAAATCTCTCAGATCCTCTTCCCAGAAACCTTGTCTAAACAACAGGGATCTCTACTTAGCCCAAAACTTGAAAACTGCAGAGGTTGTAGGACAACAAAGTAAATGACAAGATATTTAAAATAAATTAAAAGAATTAGACTCAAACCAGATTTTTATCACAATTTTGTCAAACTTGAAAGCTGTTGATCTCGACAAGAAAATCTTACAGGGCCAATATGCATTCCTGATGTATCTCCAGAAGTAAAACAATCTTTAAAAACAGATGGAGTTTAGAGGTAGCTCCAGTTCCTCTTTTAAAATATTATTTTCAATTGTAGTTCTTATCCCAGTTGACAAACTGTCCACTACTCAGGTCAATTTTCTTATCTGTCAGCTTTTTTATGTATTAAGAAAAAAAAAAAAGCCAGCTGTGTTTGGCCAAGGACAGGGCTAGAGGTGAAGTCCTCCATGGAGTCCCCACTTTCTAAAAACAGAGGGTCTATCAGCCACCCAAATCCCTTGGCACTGCTGCCACTCCCTAACTGGATGAACTAAACTTTATTAAGTATTTCTGCTTTCCTCCAGTCTTCCGCCAAACTGAATTATTATGGTAATTACTCTTGCCAAAATTGCATATTTCAACCACATTTGAATGAACAAAGGTTTGCTGACATGGAGGTTCCTGAAAGGAGGATAAAAAGGATGAGAAACACTTTTCAAACAAACTTCTTGTTAAAAGTTTCTATCCTAGAAGCATACAATACCTATATTAGATATCAATATCAGAAGTATACAACACTTTATTATCAAAATGTATGTTTTGATTACTTTCTGCTTGCTATCTGTAGCAGACACAACAGACAGCCAGAAGATTTTGAGAGATGTTACCCAAGCCCTGTTTGAGCACTACAGCTTCCACTCCATCACCATTCAGATTGAATCAGGAGAGGATCAGAAGCCAGACTGTGTCTTCTGCCAAGAGCCCAGGGATTAAAGGGAGCAGTGTGCTGTGCCAAATAGCCATCACCCCTCTTACAGGTCAATGGAGAGTATATGTGCTGGTTGAATGTAATTGATTAACAACAAATGGTAATTAACTGACATAACAAGCCCTGCCATTGCAAGCAGAGCATGGGCCTTTCTTTGTTGCTATCATCTACCATGAGAGAACATGTATTAAATCCAGCCATTTGCTAGATTGCCTGTCCATCAGCTGTTTCTTTCAATTACAAGAGAAATATCTAAATTATTCTTGACTAGAGCAGCAGATTGGCAGTAAAGCAACACTTCAGAATGCCTGCATGTAATTACAGGTGACAAAACACTAATCAACCTTCAAATTACCAACAAACAAATTATCACAGGTGTAATAAAATGTGAGTTTGGTGTTAGCAAACTCAGCACTCATTCAGGATGAAAGAGAAAACTTAAATTACTACAAGAGTTGAAGAAAGCTGGGGAATGTTGATGATACTTTCCCTGCCTTTTGGCAGATACTCCTCTTCCTGCCTAAAAAGGTAAGTATCACAGAGGTATCATGGATTGCAAGATAATGGCCCCAGGAGAGCTCATTCCATTCATATTTGGCAAACAGCTCTTTGTTTTTTTAGCTAGCCCTATTTACTTTTTCAGCTAGCCTTCAGGCAAACTCTTTTCTGCCAGGCATGAGCAGTATTCTGAACTGTTAACCCATAACTTGAATAGTGCTGCACATGATAAGTTATGAGAGGAGATTTGAGGTGGATTTCTGTGTGTCCATGTCACAAGGTACCACTGAGTCATGGCAATAAAACAGACCAGGTGCTCTTAGAAAATGAAAAAATAAATATGGCAAGGAAAAACTGGGACCCATTGTGAACATCCTGTCTGGTGTCACAGTTCAGAGTGGCCTGTGGGATGTTACCCAGTGACCCTACTTCCCTGAAGTTATATCAGATAATTTAAAAAGCCTCTGGCATATCACACAGCCATTCATTGTAATGGGAAGTGACATGCCTCTCCTTCAGGTAACTAATTCCCACATTTCCTAACAAGATGTGAGTCATGGCTTCCCCAGTTGAATGTTTCCACCACAAACACTCCAAACCACTGCTCATTCACTCCCACATTCCCCTCCCCTTCCCCTGTGGTGGACTGGAGGAGAATTGGAGGCACTAAAGGTTATAGGTTGGGATAAGAACCATTTACCGGAAACAGCAATGAAGTAAGAAAATGAGCAGTAACAGCAGCAATACCAATGACAGAGTATACAAGAGGCAAATGTTTCACATGTGAGTGCTCACCCCTGGCAATATCCCACCCTGCTGCCACACTACATGACTCCAAAGCCACCCTTTCCCCATCCCTGGGAAATGATGGGAGGTGGTACAGAATAACCTCCAGCTCCTGGCCATGCCCCCTCCTGGCTGCTGAAAAAATCTACCCTGCCCTGGCCAGAACCAGGAAAATGTGTTAAATTGTCCTCTTTTACATAACTGGCAATGCTTACAGCAGAACTGAGAACAAAGAGTCAGATCTGCAATCTCTCTATTTTTGTCCAACCAACTGAATTAAACTCTCACCTCTTGGCAAAAGCAAGGGTTGCACTTCAAAATGCATGCTCCAATGCTCCAAAAAACAGCTTCAATTCTGCCCCTGGCCCTAACAGTGCTTACCATGCAGAACTAGACATAATGTTTTCCCACTCCACAGTTCTCTCTCCAACAGCTGTAGGGCTCACGTTACTAACAGGTTTGTTAGAACAAAATAAATTATGTGATACCAAGTGGTACTGACTTTCCAGACTGATAGATGGAAGGACCATTGTGTTATTAAGGTATAAATGGCCCTTGCTTTTTAGGAAATTCAGTTTTATTAGCAATAGGTTCACATTACTTTTCTCCTTTATCATTCTAAGGAGATTAGAATTTTTTATTGGGGCTTTTGACTACAGATAACACATAACTACATGATGATGGATTGATGTATTAAGCTGGCATTTGTTACCTGGTGGGGGAACAAGAAATTATTCTGCTTAGTGGAAGATCTTACTCAGGTAAACCTCCCACTGAAATCAGATGAGGTATTAAAACAAAACACCCGCTAGGAATTTCATGAGTATCTCATTATTTATCAGCTTGAAAGAGCTGAGGCTATAGCAGTGATATTCAGTACAGTGATAAAGACAATTCTTGCCCTTCACAGCTGAAACTCCAGAAGATAAGACACAAATAAATCAAAGCACAGTAAGAAATTCTAAATGATGAAGTTAACTTGTATTTCAGCCAGTTTCTCTGCTGGTATAATTTAGCATAGTTGCTTTCTTCCAAAGGCAACTCAGCTGTGCTTGTCAGGTAACCTGAGTATTCTTTTCATTACTTAGAGAGGACAAGTTAATAGTGTGGCCTTCATATGAAAGAAAATGTCTTTCCAAGTGTTTGGAATAAAATGAGAACATAGACCTGAATATAATATGGAATTCTGAGGAAGACTTTTATGGTCAAGGACAGTGTAAAAGATAACGTGTGGGTGACAGAAACATCCATATAGGACATAGATTCAGTTCTGAGATTGAGGTTGAGGTAGGGAAAAAGACCAGAATTTTAAGAGCAAGAGTGAATTTTGGAAAGGATTTAAACGGGTAGGTGGTATGGTCCACTAAGAAAGTTGTGCTGAGTAGTAGAGCTGTGAAAAATCTGGATGGAAGCAACAAAAGAGGGTCTGGAAAAAAGAAGATTCAGCAGTCAGCTCCAGGACTGCTGAGGCTATCAGGCAAATTAATTGAAAGGGAAAGCGGGAAAGTGTTTCATTATGTTTTGGAAAAAGGAGCAGTGAAATATAGGGATGTAAGGAAAGAGGGAGTTCATACAAAATAATGATCTGTAATGAAAGACAGTGGGGGGGAAGTGGTAAAAAAGTTTTAAGAAGGAGGTGAGGCAGCAGCTTCCATCCACGGTAGTGTAACCTGGGTATGTGAGTAGTAAAGGTGAGGGCAGGATTAGGGAGGCAGAGGAGAAGTCTGGGTTTGTTAGCAGCAGTAAATGTATTTCAAGCAAAAAGAATTTAACCACATGTCTTTAGCTAAAGCTAGAGACCTAAGGGAATTTTACCTAAATATGATAGATTTGAAGATGAATTTAGAGAAAATATTTACTTGTAGTTATAAATATTGCTATAAGGAGCTGAATTTTTAATGTTCTTCCTATGCATATGAATGTAAAATGTATGTTTGTTCTTCATTCCTGTCTAGTCTGATCCTCAGGGTTATGATCTTGGTACAAGGTTGTCTTCAGAATACTGTGTGCCTGTCTGGGGAGGACTTCTGCAGAAATGCTACTGAGATATGCAGAGGTCAGAGACAATTTCTAGACTTGTCTCCTTTTATTAACTTTGCATCTTTTTGATTGTCGGAAGAATAACTACACAAAAACTGACCAAAAATTGCTATATCTAAATTATTCTTGGAACCACTGTGAAATGGAAAAGTGTTTCTCATGTAAGTGGTCTGCTTTCCCTGCCTGACTGTTTTCTGAAGGAGTTCAGTTCATATGGGCAAGTACAGACTTTACTGGGTAGCCCATACTGAAATTCTATGAACATGTGTACACTCATTTTCCTCTAAATTTTATAGTCATTATGCAGCTTGTAAATTATGTATTTCTCTGATCCTCTAAAAGTACTCTCTCTTCTTCACTTTCCACAAGGATAAGGAGTTTGTAGAAACTCAAGACATTTTGGAGTAGAAATCCTGAAATAGTCAAATGCAAAGCTAAACTTTCCTCATTCAGCAGTGAAAAAAAGCTGAAGTGCCAATAGTGAGCTGAGATGACCACCAAGCACTGACAGAAGTATTTATAATTATTAGAACTGGGAACAGTTAAGGAACAAATATATTATTGTCACCAATAGAATAATGTCTTACTGCAACTAAGGTCATAGACATAGTTCTGTGTTCTCCTGAGATGTTATTATGAGAACTGTATATGAAATCAAGGATTATATTGTCCACTTAGTGTGAGAAATCACAACAGTAATTGGTCATCTCCAGAGGAAGGCATACAGATATCCCTGTCCATGGCAGCAAATGATGGTCTAAGGAACAAGGACTGTGCAGGTCTGCAATATGTCTCTTTCCAATGTCAAGAGGTTATATCAATTTTGTCTTGGAGCATTTTCTCCTCTGTTGTAACAGCTGGCATGCCCCAACACACATTCCCCAACGCCTTCCCCTCAGCCTTAGCAGATACACTCTCCTTCCTTTTCCATTCCCTTTGACTATTGTTACCTTCTTCTTTGCTCTTCTATTTTTGCCCATTTCTCTTTTTTCGTCAATGCCTCTATTACCCACCTATTCAAATTTCAATGCCAACCTGTACTTGGAGCATATCCTTTCTACTTAAAACTCTTCACATTCCTCTTCAACCTGTGTGGTTAGATAAAAGCTCCTCAGAAAGGAACTGCCTTTTGCTCCATGTTTGTTGAAAATGTGGCATAATGACCCATCTTTTTTCACAACAGGAACTTAATAAAAACAAAGAGCAACAGCCATTGCAGACATCACATATTAACACATGTCCAGTACTGCTATATATTTACTTTGTACTGAAGTTATTTAGAATGTTCACAGCAAAAAAAAATTATCTGAACTGTCTCCAGCTTAAGGTACTCTTTCATGTTCTCAAGCTTTCTGATAATCTCTTTAAGCTTAAAAAAAAATAAATCCTTTCTCACTTGAGTACACACATTTCAAGCAAGAAAGAAATTACAGACTTCCAGTTGCTTAACTGCCTCCTTTGACTTCTCTCTGCTTGGACTCTGTGTCAGACAGTCAGTGTCTAGCAAGAGTGCACTGCAGCAAAGGAAGTTTTGGATAGCAGCCCGGTGAGAGCAGTGTCTGGAACGGAAGCACAACAGAGGTTTTTAACGTGGTTGCTGGTGCACATTCAGGATTTTCCATCCCAGGTGTTATGTTGATGAGAGACATGTCTGCTTTTCACTACAGTCTCAGGGTTTGACTTTCAATTTTTGAAAAAAGGATGAAAAGAAATGACTGAACAGAAGCTAGAAGGGTTGTATTGTGAAACATTCCTGGTGGCAGCAGAGACATTTTACCCCATGGCTTGCAGTCTAACAGCAGGGCTCTGTGGCTTTGCCTCCCAAACAGCTCTGCCAGCTGTGCTGTCTCTCCTACACACACACAGAAACTGCCATGGCATGCAGTGAGAGGTGACCTGCTGGGACACATGCCATGTGACTCCCTGCACACTACAGCAATGAGCTCCTCACCTGCAGGAGCTCCTCGAGAATTGCAAGGGCAGAACCATCATCCAGGCTTTGGTGAAGCACCGGCTTCTTTTTCCCTACTGTGTCATTATATTCTGTACTAATTTTTTTCTTGGAGACTGAAGCTGACTGGAACAGTTCATGTACCTTCTGTCTGCATAAGAAAGAGCAGGAAATCATTAATCATGGCACAACCTGCTAATCCACAAAGAGGCACAAGGCACTCTGGGCTAGCTCCTGGTCTAGGCAGTAATTCTGATATCAAAATGCTTGGAAACTGTGTGCTTCCCAGCAGCAACCTGCAACCTGGGCCTTTAACTTTTGGCTCCTGCCCTGCTTTCTCATTTGCTGACAGGCAAGCATTAGCAGTGCTTTGAAAGACATGCTGTGCTTTGAAGGATGTGGTGCACTTTGAAGGAGCAGCACAAACTGCTGATGAGCTGAGGACATTGCATCCAGCTCTCCTCTACCATGCAGACAGTTTTTGCAAAAGCAAATCCTTCGTAGGATAGAGGAAAAAATTATAAGGGTATAAACGGGAAACCCCATGGGCTGCAGTGTTATCATGGTCCCATGCACCTGGGAAATGGCTGGGAATGAGCTGCAGAGATGTACTCTGCCTGCAAAGGTGCACATTGCCCCTCAATATGCATGAGCAGCAGCAACAATTCCACAGGAGTGCCGACAGGAGAAGAGTCTGGATGTGAAATGAAATTTAAAAACTCCCTTTGCCCTTTAAACTACACTTACAGAATTAAATGCAGAATCAGGGAGCATAAAAAATGTTCTCTTAGAAAGAATAGTTTCGACTTTCTCTAAGTACTTTCTGCACTCTGAGTGTTTTCAAGAATTGATCAGGCACACTCATTTCTATGGTATATTAGCAGAAAATAGCTGGTCATCCATTAGTCCCCTGCTGAGTTTCAATTGCAAAGATATGACTGAAAGCTGATGTTAACTGTGACAGAAGCTTAAGAGTCTTATAGGCTTCAATATTGTATTAAAGATGTGAGTCAATAAGGCTTTTCAATAGTAGTTTAATGTCATTAATTTGTATTCTCCTAGCACACAGAGTTTGTAGCAGGCACAGCTCAGGTTTTTGTGGTCAGAGATGTGCTCTGCCCTACCAGGGCTGGAAGGACCAGGGACAGGAGAGGGAACATGATGAAGGAAATCAGAGTGATTTTTGTGAGGTCATATCTGAGGTGTGTGGTGAAGCTGTTACACAAACCAGATTTCTCTGAGAGCTTTAATGGCCTGCCCATGAACAGAGACATAACCACAAATACCTGTCAGCACTTACCTGTACAGACTGGGTTGCATTAGGCAGGTACATTAATATTATGGGAAAGAAGAAAGGGAAGTCAGAGAGGACTTAACATCTGTGACAAAAAAAAAACAAAACAAAAAACCAAAACAAAACAAAAAACAGGATGCCAAACACAAGACACAAGAAGGAAGAAAAACAACGAGCCAAAAGCTTCTTTTAAAGGTGCTAAGGAAGGATATTAGAACATATCACCCCATATTACTTTATTTTTTAGCAATGTGTCCACCTAAGCAGGCTGACTTTGAGGACAACCAAAGGTGCACCTTTTTGCCCTGTGAGAGTCTGCAGATTTCTCCATGAACCCTGTGTCACCTCCCTTGCATAATGTCCAAGAAAGAGAATGAGCCTGCATAGTGACAACACACTCAAGGAGACAGACAGCAATGAACACAGTACTTTCCTTCCTGCAAAAAATATAAAACCATTTTATATTTATCATGGATATGTCCCATCCTTTCTCTACCAAGAAAGCATTGAAGACCTACCCAGCCAAGCACATAACCGAGCCTGGCTGAAAGTATGAGTCATTTTTTTACTAGAAAAATTAAGTTTTCTTTTTATGATCCACAAATGGTGAGAGGAGACACCCTGTCATGGAACAGTAAATTCAGGCTTAAATCCTGGGGCTGGAAAAAAGGATTTTATCTTTCCTTGTGTAATTCTTCAGGCAACTTTTAAGTTTCCAGAGAGTATTTCAAGCCTCAGCTAACACAGTGTTATTCCATTTGGTAGTTGCCTGCAGAATACTGTATTTTGTTTCAACTTTTCACTTCTGTAATTCCAGTTTTTTCATAAGAAATAAAGCCCATTAATCAGGCTTGGGTTATTGTAATGGAGGTAAGGTCCTGCCTTGGTATAAAACCTACATGAAAAAATGCACGCATAAAAAAGAACAATTGCCCCCATTTTAGGGCAAGGACATGAAGGAAATTAGTCCTGGCTTGGCAGGCACTGTCTGTGCAAACCTGGCACATGGACAGGTCTCACTTCTCCAGCATTGCTGCATCCCTGAGAAGCTCATCTGTAGCTGCCCAGGAGTGGAGGGTTCTCTGAGTGTCTTAAGCATGAACTGCAAATCCCCAGGGGTGCAGTGTTTTCCTGTTGGCAGGTTATGCATTTGGGAAGTCCCAAGGCTGAGGCATCTTTCATTCTTCCTTGTCACCCACTTCTTCTATGGTGAGCCAGCATGGACACCAGCTGGGCCATGGGAACGAGATTTTGGAATCTTGAAAAGCCACTACTGGGATCTGGTAAGGATTTACTCTCCAGCAGCTCTGATTTATTGCAAACCCCAAAGATCAAATACATTCTGTATAGACACTGCACCACATGTAATTTACAGCTTTCCTTTCTCCAAAACACTGACCTGGGTTTAGGTGAGCAATGAAAGAAG
>WBNO01001164.1:4096-87608 GCA_013400575.1 Peucedramus taeniatus | reverse complement strand
GGGGAATTATTAACTACTAAAAACCAGCAAAGCAGCAGGAACCTTCTTGGACTATTTTTCAATGTATGTAACAAAACATTATTGAGAGGAAAGAATATAATCAATACTGAGTAGCATTATAGCTAGCTGTGCAGCAATTTAATGCTAGAAATGGATTAAAGTGACAGGAAAAGTCAATGCAGTCTTAAATTAAAGGTGAGGAAAGTCAATGAAAAGTCAAAGCTGGTTAGGAGTCCGTCAAGTAACAGAAGCTAAAGCTCTGGTAAGTACAAAGTGCCTCAGTAACCTTACCTTATCACCATAGCTCTGTGTTTTATGTGTTTGTTAAAAGAGTAAGTGGGTATGTGTTTCTTCTCAGTTTGAACCATTAAACCATTTGAATTCATTGGGCTATTTCAAAGAGGATTTACAAAAGGGGAGAAGTCTGGGGTTTTATCTTCTTTGCTTAAGGAATAAAAATGTGGAATTTTCCCCTCAGAGTTTTATTTTACTTTAGCAAAAGTCTTTTCCCCTGAAAGAACCTACAAACCAAACTCACTGGAGAATAAACAGGATTATAATGTTGCAAGTACCAGAGGAGACAGCTTTGGTTAAATAAGGTAGGGATAATTTTTACTTGCAGTTTTAGCTCAAATTGTAGCTTTGCTTTGTTATATGAAAACAAATTATAAGGAAAAAAGTCTGCTGCATTCCAGCAACACCTCTACCTTTAATTCTCTGGGGTTTGGAAACCCTCTGATAAACTGAAAAAGCTCAAGTATTTCTCTTATTTCTTAAATAACAAAAACAACAAACAAACAAAAACCAGAACAATCCTGCCCAAACAAACACCACCACCATCCAAAAACCAAAGGCTGTGTCTCTAAATTTTATTGTAATACTCAACATGGATATTCAACAGCCATGGTTGCTGTCAAAAGGCTCTGCTCCTAAGTCCTTCACTTCTCATACTCTGACTGGAATATAAGGCTGACCAGAAGAAGCTGAACATGTTATGACCCATGTATTATGATTTATATGCTAGTATCTTGCATAGCTATTGAGATGTCAATATTTCTTCACCTGTTCACAGCAGGAATTAGCACTGCTAGGAACATGGAGAAAACATACTGATGAGGAGCAGTGGATTCTAGGTCTTTGGTTGCTCAAAGTGACATTTTTGTAGCTTCATTTTTGGTGATGCTGAAGTTTCAAGTTATGTGTTAAGCTACTTGTTAGTGTTTAGTCAGAAGCAGTCTGGAAAATCTGTTTTTCTTGTCTTGTAATTGCCAGTATCTGAGATGTCAGGCAGAGCTTTCTGTCGCTTTTAGTGTCCCCCAGGTGTGTACCAGAACTTGAAGGAGCTTCCATCACTTGCAGCTACTCATGCCAGAGGACAGACAGGCTGTTGTTTCAGTGCAGGCTTTGCTCCCTTGATGCTTAACACTTACCCCACTTCCTAGAACAGCTGCAGTATTTGTTCTCTACTTTAAAAACTGTGTTTAACAAAGCTGCTTTTCTGGACATAACTTGGAGCATAAAGGCATGTGAATCTGCCCTTAAGCCAGGACCAAAAGGTTGTATTTCAAAACACAACACTTTGTGACATGAAATAACAGTAAATCCACAGTGAAGTATGCATCATGTCTTTCCCCCTCTGCAGATGACCAAACTTTGTGACAAGTAACAGGGATTGAAATCTCTGCCATCACAGAATACAGATAATGAGATAAAGCAGTTGGCATATTGGGAAGAAATTTTGGGGCTGCCAGTGCTCAATTCCAGTTTGGAATTTGAAATTTGAAATTGAAAACAATTTCTTGTACCACAAAAGGTGATAAAAAGAGTCATAACAGATCTAAAACTGTAGTGTTGTCAACTTTGCTGTCTCCTCTGACTGGAGGTGTTCCAAGTGCAAAGGCTTTTAGGTTGGAAGGCTTTTATTCCAACAGCCAAAGAGCAAAATGCAGTCCAGCTCCCACAAAAACCTGGAGAAGACTTGGAAGGAGAAGACTTCAAGTCTCAGTTTGCCTGTTAAATGTTTTTCCATCATTCTGTTGATCACTAACAAGAGCACACACAAGAAAGGCAATAGGCCGCGACAGATCATAAGCACGGATTTATTGACTCACTTTTCTTGTAGTGGAATATGGAAGAGGTTTGAAGTCCATGTCAGTGGTCATGTTGCTCTCTAACAGAGAAATGTATCTTGCTATTTAGAAGTAAATACCTGCAGAAAGTCACTTAAGTAGCAACAACCAGCAGACTGGATTGATTCTGGCAATGTGAAAGTGTCTATTTAAAATGACTATCAAAATCTACTTCTTTTTACAGTGAGATCAAATCCAGACTTTTCACTAAGTTTGGTCAGTTCAGCAGCAGATTTCTGGGGAATTTGAGGTTAGGAGACCACCCCAGCTGACATGTTTCTGCATCTGAAAACACCATGAAATATGGTGCGGCAGCCTCAATTACACTGGTGTCCCATACAGACCTGACATTTGGATGGGAAGTGTGTTTCACTCAGTCACACGTGCCCCATTCATAGCTAACACTGGTGGCCTCTTGATGCTTGGGATGCCTTTGGGCTGGGGATGGCTGTGGGTAATAAATTACATGACATTAAGCCTGTCTTTTCTGACTTATGTTTTCTGACTGCTCCAAAGGCAAAAAGAGTAGGCAGGGGCTTGAGAGCATTTTCAGTGAGCTTCAGACTCACTGCTCCTGCGCAGTCTCTTGCATCAGAATTTGTTTTTGCCATTTCCAGAGCTTGGGGCACTCCTGGGAAAGTTTCAGTGTGTCTCTGTGGCAATGGCATCGTTGACACCAAGCTGCAGCCTCAGTGAGGGCTTTCATCTTGCTCTCTCTAGCCTTTCAAAAAGCACACGCTAACTCTTCTTGTGAGGGTGTCCAGAAGATTTGGTTTTGAGAAAAGTAAGTAGGGCTAGAAAGCTGATTCCTGAAGTGTTTAGAAATTTTAGTTGCTTAAGGGAAGAAATGGAAACTAGTGAAGAAGTACATGCCAATTTTAACATGATATTGCTGCACCAAACATAGGTTTGCAGAGATTTTAAAGTTCATGAGTTTTTGAAGAGTCGTGCTTATATTTCTGCTAATATCATTCATATTTAACCTTGCCTTCATAATCAAAATAAAATGGAATGAGTTTTCAGTCCACAAATCCATCACATACACTTGCTGTTCTAATCTTACGCACACACCAAGGGAATTTGTTTCTCTGGCTAAATCCTTAACACAATATTATACAGATAACTTGACAGCTTATGTAACAAGCACAATTTGGGTTGGTGAATGTGTATGGGGAGTGTGGAGAAAAGGAAAAAAAAGAAGTGTGTTCATAAAGGAAGAAAAAGAGTGCTGTGAATTATTCTACTGCATAAATATTTCCTTGATCTGCAAGCATGCCAGTGTGGAATGAGATGAAGGACCAAGATTAACATGAAAAACAGAGTAATGCTTGGTTCTTAGGGAAAAGCAAGGTGAAATGCTCTCAGGTCTAATCGACTTCTGTTTATCTCACTTGACTTACTTCCCTCAGACTTCTAAAGAAGTAGGCTTGATCATATCAGAGTATTTATATATTTTCATTTTATTATAGTTATACTTAACGGCCTTAATCACTTTCTCTTGTCCTCCTAAGAGTCTGAACCAGCAGCTGCAGCTGAAACATGCAACATTTTACAAGATTTCCAAAGACCTTATAAAATAAAACTCTTTGAGTAAAAAC
The DNA here is from genome assembly GCA_013400575.1 of Peucedramus taeniatus. Taxonomy (NCBI): domain Eukaryota; kingdom Metazoa; phylum Chordata; class Aves; order Passeriformes; family Fringillidae; genus Peucedramus; species Peucedramus taeniatus. Next base: position 83,881 of record WBNO01001164.1, on the reverse strand, counting down.
TCTTAAGGGACATAGCACAGCAAAATGAACAAAGCTTTTATGGTCCAAATGCTGAATTTAGCTATCACCCATGGTCCTGCCATTCAGCCCCTTCCTTCTGCCTGAAGGTGGTCTGGTTATTGCTCAGGACTGTGAAGATCTAAGCAGGTCATGCTCGTACCCACTGCAGCAGAAGCTGGGAGCAAGGCTTACCACTTTCCCCTCAGATTTGCACTCTGCCAACGCTTCAGAAACAGAGAATCTCCAAGTGGGGAAACCAAAAGCCTTTGAATCAGCCAGTGAAAACATCTTGTTTTTCTGACTCCTAAATCCACAGAATAATTTGTGGAGGTCACCCAGCTCAACGTGCAGCTCAATGCAGGCCTAATTAGAGTAGGCTGCTCAACTCCAGCTGAGTTTCAGATGTCTCCAAGGATGGATGTTCCACTCCTCTCGTGGCCACTTATTCCAATATTTGATCATTGTCACAATAAAAGTTTTCCCTATATCAAAGAGGAATTTCCCAAATTTCATATTGAGTCTGTTGCCCTCTGATCCTGCTTCTGCACATAGCTCTGAGAAGAGCCTTGTCTTCTCTGCACCCTCCCATTAGGCAGTTTCAGATAGCAGTAAGATCTCCCTGAGCTAACTCTTCTCCAGGCTGAAAAAAATCCAGCCCTCTCTGCCTTTTTTCCTAGTCATGTGCTTGAACCCCTAACTATTTTGGTGTTCTCTTCATTGGCTTTCTCCAGTCTGTAAATCCCTTTCTTGTACTGGGGAGTCTGAAATTGCAAACAAGATTTTGACCAAAGGAATCAGCCCTGAAAGAATAATGAAATTTCAGTAGGAGCTTTGGGAACCTGTATCAAAACTTTCCTCAGTCTTATACCAGGACATTCCTATCTTAGCATTAAGATCTTAACAGGTTAAGATGAGTCAGTCTGGAGTACAAACTTCTAAGAAGCACCAACCTTACCCATGAATTCTCATTAGAAGCTGAAATTGGGGCCTTAATATAAAGTTTAATATAAAGATGAATGCAATCCACATCCAACATCAGTTCACTGAGGTTGTTTCTCTAATGCTCTTATGAGTATCAGTCCTTCTCCCTCAGAGGACACAACACACACAAAGTGTTTCATTATCTTTATTTTTCCAAGCTTAACTGAAGCAAGTTCTTCAAAGATGAGGGCAGAGCCTTTTCCAGTCACAAATTTACTGAAAAGACTCAAGAGGTCCTGATGCAGAGGGTGTGGTTCTTGTAAGGCAAAGGCTGATTCTGAACAAGAAGCTTGTTCAGAAGAAGCTGTTTTGACTTTTCTCACTAATACCATTAGCAATTTCATCAGCATGCAACTTACATGCAAGTAGCAAGGTCGCTGTTATATGGTACAGCTTCAGAATCATAGAATCAATTGGAAAAGGCCTATAAGATCTTTGGATCCAACCCCTAACCCATCACTGTCTAGTCCACCACTAAACCATGTCCCTAAGTGCTAAATCTACACACCTTTTAAATACTTCCAGGGATGGCAACTAAACCACTGGCCAGCCTGTTCCAATGTTTGATAACCCTTCCCATGAAGAAATGTCTCCTAATATCCAGTCTAAGCCTTCCTTGGAGCCATTTCCTCCTTTTCTGTCCCTTGTTACCTGGGAGAAGAGCCCAGCCCCCACCTGGCTACAGCCTCCCTTCACAGAGGTGTAGAGAGTGATAAAAGCTCCCCTGGGCCTCCTTTTCTCCAGACTAAACTTCCTCTGCTTCCCATCCTCCTCTGCTGTTCCTCATCAGACTTGTGCTGCAGGCAGACTGTTCCCCAGCTCTGTTGCCCTTCTCTGGACTCGCTCCAGCTCCTCAATGTCCTTCTTGTAGTGAAGGGTCTAAAACTGAACCAAAGATTTGAGGTGCAGCCTCACCAGTGCTGAATATAGGGGGACAATCCCTGCCCTGGTCCTGCTGGCCACACTGTTTCTGATCCAGGCCAGGATGCCATTGGCCTTCTTGGCCATCTGGGCACACACTGGCTCATGCTCAGTTGCTGTTGACCAGCACCCTCAGGTCCCTTTCCAAGGACAGCTTTCCAGCCACTGTTCCCCAGCCTGTAGGGTTGCAGGGGGTTGTTGTGACCCAAGTGCAGGACCTGGCATTTCCCTTTGTTGAACTTCATACCACTGGCCTTTTCCCATCAATCCAGCCTGTCCAGATCTCTTTGTAGACCTTCCCACCCTCAGGCAGATCTCAACACTCCTACCAAACTTGGGGTTGGCTGCAAACTTTCTGAAGGGGCATTCCCATCCCCTTGTTCATATAATTGATAAATATACAGAACAGAACTGGCCTCAGTACTGAGCCCTGGGAACATTCAGAGCCCAGCTGCCAACTGAATTTAACTCCATTCCCCACCACTCTCTGGGCCCAGCCATCCAGGCAGTTTTTTACCCAGCAAACTGTTCACCTGCCCAATGAGCAGCCAGTTTCTCCAGGATAATGTTGTGGGAAATGGTGCCAAAGGTTTTACTAGTCCACATAAACACATCCACAGCCTTTTCCTGATCCGCCAGGAGGGTCACCTTGTTATGGAAGGAGATCAGGCTGGACAAACAGGACCTGCCTTTCCAAACCCATGCTGACTGGGCCTGGTTGTCCTGCATGTGCTGTGTGATGGCACTCAGCAAAATCTGCTCCACGACCTTTCCCAGCATTAAAGTCAGACACCTGTAGTTCCCTGGATCCTCCTTCTGACCCTTCTTGTAGATGGGTGTCACTTTTGCTAACTTCCAGTCAACCTCAGCCAGGACCTCCCCAGTTAGCCAGGGCTGATGATAAATGATGGAGAGTGGCTTTGTGAGCTCTTCTGCCACCTCCTTTGGTGCCCTCAGGTGAATCCCATCCAGCCCCATGGACCTGTGTGTGTCTAGGTGGTGTAAGAGGTCACTGGCCATTTCACCTTGGATTATGGCATCTTCTCTGTCTTCCACCTCAGGGATCTGCATACCTGGAGAACACCTATTCTTACAATTAAAGACTGAAGCAAAGGCCTTTTTCTTCAGCCTCTTCCTCATCCTGTGTCACCATGTTTCCCCCCCCCCCCCCCCCCCCNTGTTCCCCCCCCCCCCCGCCCCAGCCATATAATATAGGATAGAGACTCTCCTTAGCCCCCCTCTTATTGCTTTTGAAACCCAAAAGGATGTAGGGATTATGTCTCTGAGAGCATTGGCAGAGGCTGGAGCTGACCAAACATCTGGTTCACCCTTGGTAAACTGTGCTTGTTAGTTCATATTTGGTTTTCACAACCTTTTCTTTTACACTGCATTGTCTAAATCTAGACAGTCTCAACGTGCCCTTTGTCCCCTTTGATGTAAAAAACCCTCTCTTTATTTTAAGGGCACTTTTAAAGACTTCCCTGGAGCCTCTCTAGACCACAGAAGTCCCCCAGGTCAGCTGTAAGGTCTCTGTTTCCCTTTAAAAAATTAGAAAAAGAATGGGATTTTTATTCTAATTAAAAAGCTTTTATTCTAATTAAAAAACTTAAGCCACCAGTAACAAAGTTATCAATCATGGTTCCTATTTCAGGACGAAGTATGCTTGACATGACCTAAAAGAATTGTACCCATTTCTTATCCAAAATTTCTTTTTTTAATCTTTGTTTTTGTTTTAAGATAGTTAGATAGTTTAAGATAGTTTCTCCAATAGAAAAGATAGTTTCATCTGAGATAAAGCAGGCAGAACTGGTTCCAGTTTTTCATTTTTTAATAATTTGCCAGCTATATTCTGTAATTCCAGTGCTGGTCTCTGCACTGATCCTATGTCAACTGGGAATTTTCTGTGTACTTGAATTCAAAGGCAGGCTGATGGATTCAGTATGACTTTTGCAATTTTGGAGCTTTTCTTTTTCTTAGCATTAAGCATTTTCTTAGCATTTCTTAGCATTTCTTTTTCTAAGCATTAACCCCTTCAGTTCAGAGTGTACAGATTTTAATTGCTAATATCTCAGGTAGCATGAGGGCTGACTCAATGGGCAACCAGAGTAGCTTGGCAATTGTGATGGAGAAGAGACAGAAATTACTTTGTTCACAGGATCAGAGCAGCATGTTTCCTGCTGCCTTGGATGCTTTCTGGGATTTCAAAAGCAGAACACTTAACAAAATATTATTTCTTTTATCATTGCATCCAAGGATGACTGATATGCAATGGTATATAGAAAATCTAGGGTTTTGCTGGGGCAAAACCATGTAGTTATCATGTGGTTGGGGTTTGTGACCTTGGCACAGTGGAGAAATTTTGCTGATTTTACCCAAATGTCTTTTGGAACATGTCCATAGGAGAAGGAAAAAAGAAGCAATCTATAGGAGCTATTTATCCAGTATGGATAAAGGAAAGAAGAGAAGGTCACAAATGTGACCTTCTGAAATCTCTTCCACAGCCTGTGATGTAATGGCATGAAACAACTCCTGTGCCAGATGCATAAGATCATGAAGAGGGCTTTGTGTAAAGGGGAAACAGATGAGGCCACAACAGCCATAGCAGAGAACCACAGCATGTGCCCTCCAGTGATTGATTTATAACACAGCACAATCATAAAAAGGCTTTCTGGTAATCTTTCCAGCAGCAAACATTTGGGCATTTTGAATGTTCAGGGAGATGATTCAGTCTTCATTGATAACAAACATAACTGTGCTGTGTTTGCTGACTGCCTTGGCTAACTGCTGTGCAGATAAGCAGACACCTGTGCCCTGGTGTTCTGTTGACCAGACTGAATTATGTAAATCATTATCAATGTATAATTTACACTGAAGAAAAAACAACAAATCCAGGGTTGTCTTTTCCTTTCAACTATGCCTGTTACACTGATGAAATGAAGTCCTGCTTGTGGCTGTGTGGCAATGCTGAGCACTCAGAAAGTCTCCAGCTTCTGAAATGTGTTAGAATCTGGCTTAATATTTGGGAAAGGAGAAGAGACTCCACACCAAAGGCAGGGTGAACAAAAGTCTTTGTCAGGCTATAGACTGAACACTTTGTGAACAGTCTCTTGCCAATCACCATCTATGACTGTGTCAAAACTATAAGAGCAAGAAATTTACTTTGAAACAAACTGTGGGCAAAATACAATTTGATTAACTCTCTCTTAGCTGAAGAGAGAGGTAGGAACCTGAGCTGAGTAACAGTGTGAGTGCCACATTAACACTGCCATATTCATTCTCACCTTTAAGGAGTTATTATCCCTACTTCAGCATACAAAGAAATGAGAGGCAGGGAGAATAAGTTATTTGCCCAAGGTCACAGTTAAAATCTATACTATGGATAGAAAATAAATCATCATCTATTGAAATCTGCATTTGAACTGCAAAATGACCCTTTCTTCATTTTATGGATAGGTAGTTAGAGGACTTAGCAATGTGAAAATAGTTTAATAGCCCTGGCAAACATGCCACAAATCCATAGCTGTTGTATATAAATACCTCTCAGATATCACTGCACATCCCAATCTGTCCTCCATTCCTTTTGCTGGCTCAGCAAGGTGTCACATAAAATTAGACTGAGAAGTTAACACATTAAGCATTTATTGATCCCAATAAGTTCCAGTCAAATATGCCATGTCTTAATGAACAGAAATAAAAGGTCATATAAAATACTCATACAGTAACTATGATGTGATACAAAATATTAGTTATTTATTATAACAGAATAAGTATTAAAGTCTTTAACTCTTACAATACCAAATTACAAGGGTCAAGATCCAAGATTATCCTGTTTGTCCAATCTCCTTGTAAGACACCCCAAATAACTAGCACGTGCCTTCTTATCTCTATAAAAATCCTTCTCTAAAAGTCACTTACTTCTAATAAAAGTCATTTCAGCTCTAACCTAGCAATATCAAACAGAGAGTAGTCACTGATTTGTCCTTTCCACGGCAAGGGAAACAGAAGATTAAATTAGCTTTATAAATGCAAATGGCTTTTTTTTTTTTTTTTTTAAGAAAAACCTTTCTTCACTTTGGTTTCCCAGGAAGTCTACCCTGCCCTTTCTGTAAACATTAGCAGAGAAGAAAAATCTCAAATTTGGCAGGTGAAGTCCTTACTTTCCTCAAGGCGATGGCAAAATATCAACCAATTTAAGACTATAGTTTCACTACTGGCACTTAGCAAGAAATAAGAGGAAAGCCCATAATGATCTCTGCCTTAAAGGTCCCTGTCTCTGACATCTGCATTTGGATGGCCATCTACTGAAGGCACATGTTTTTGTCATGACCGAGAGCAAGAAGCTTCTTTTGCTAAAGACAAGGAGACTCCTACTCTTCCTTAGATGTCCTTGCTTTGATGTAGCAAAAGCTTTGGAGCTAGGAGCAGGGTGGTACTGACTTGCAAAGTCTGGAAAAGGGGAAGCCTGCGGGGTAAAGCTGGAAAATTCCTCTTCAGTCCCTGAGCTTGAATGAGAAGGCAGAATAATTTTTCTTTTACAAATGCTCATTTCAGTTCAGAGGAGGTATGGCCTAAAGGGCATGCTGATGACATTCAGTTTTGTATTTCTACCTCAGAAAGCTTGATGAATGTGTTTGAGCACCTCAGGAAACCTCTTGTTGAGGAACTGGGTGAGAATGAGGTAACACAAAGGTAACTGAGAATTTGAGGAAGCATAAAAAGGACATGAAGAAAAAAGTTGTTTTATGTTGTCACAATTGCAGTCAGTCGTCCTCCTAGTGCTGAGAATTCAGTTTTTGATCCTTGGAGCTGCCGATTTCAGTGAATATTGGGGACCTGGTTGCCTTTTCGAGAGCCCTTTCTCTCCTGGCAGGTCCAAAACATATTCTTGCTTGGAGACCCTCACCACATGCCACAAAGTTTCCCTAAGAAGGGCACCTTGAGGACATCAGTAATGAAGCTGTCTTGGTGTCCTTTAAACTTTCTCTTGGCAACCCTTGCCCTGCCTGTTCGGTGCCGTTTGCTGTAGCACCATCAAACTCAGCAGCTCCTTTTGACTGGGTGCCCCGGCCAAACCCTCTCAGATTTCCATGTGCCTCAGCTCTACAGAAAGAAAGTGAGTGATGAGCACTTTGTCATTCCTGCTGACAGTGGAGATGTCAGAAAAAATGAAAGATATCTTCACAGCAACCGTGTCATTTAAACTTTAATAAACCTTTTGTCTCTGCCGTGCCCTCTGACTGATCCACGCGCGGCCGGGGACGGGAGCTCGGCCGCAGCCGCTGCCGGCGCAGCAGAGCTGGAGCCTGGGGCTCGCTGGAACTCTGCTGCAGCACAGCACCAGGGCTCTGCAAGAGCCACAGGCACGCTGACCAGCATCCAATAGAGCAAAGAAATGTAAAAGTAAGAGATTAATAGATGAATGTGGAGCGAATTGAAATGCTTTCCTTCCCATCAGCACACCACTGCATTTCACTTCAGCAAAACTGGTTTGGAGTCAGACAAACATCACTGAAAATACACCTTGGCCCTTGTCTGGCAAATAATGGAGGTGGAAAAATGTATTCTTCTGTTGGGGCAACCTTCTGCTCTAGATGCCATGAAATGTCTTTATTATTGCATTACTAGATATCAAATTAAGTCTAAACTCCAAAGCCTATGGTAGTGCTCACATGAAACAGAATATCTTCCTCTGCAAGATAACTTCTGTAGACACAGAGAAAGCTTTAGATTGCAAAAAATCCTCAGCAAAAATCACCAGGCAAGAAAAACTTGCAGATAAAGGAGAATATTCTTTATCAAACTGTTCTAAAAATCCTGTGACCAGTAGAAAAGAAATGCAGCCAGCTGGGAAGAGGGAGAGACCCACAGGGAAATGAGAATATGGATCTGACAGAAACCTTGCATGGTCCCAGTCCTATTTGCTTTGAAATTGCACTTTATATTATTTCTGCAAAGCCAAAGTCAGATTACTGCCACTTTTTAGCATACCTGGTGCTGACAACTGTCATCATCTCATTGATTCTTGCAATAGTTTATAGTTTATCTCTAGAAATAGGTGACTCAGTGCCAAACTCTTGTCATTTTGTTAAGAGAAAAAAAGGCAACCACAAGGTCCATCCCTAATGGTCATCAGAAAATTTAAGAATGTAATATAAATGCTTCTTACTACAGGCTCAGAAATCAGAGAGCAAATATAATAAATCTGATCCTTCATTCAGTCATGTGAGTTTCAAGCCAGTGTCAATATTTGTAACTCCACCACGACTTTGGGGATAGGCAATAATAAAGTCTCCTTGTCTTCTTTGACAAAAGGTGTAGCCCTTCTGTCCTTATAGTTCTTCTGAGGGCAATTTCTCTTCCAAGCTGGCAGTATCCTTGGTCCATGGGGCATTTAATGTAAAAACTACATTAGAAAGAATCTGGCAATTGCATAGGAGATATCCATTTTCCTTCTTCTGAATTGATTTCTTCTCTCTTCTTGCAGTTTCCTTCTTCTGGTAGTCAGGCAGCTCTGCTTACACACCAAGCCAGACCAGGATGAGTGGCCAGCCCTGCTGTGGTGGAGAAGGTCTCCATCTCATTACTTTTGTCCCTGCTGCTACCCTATGCAGATCCCTGCCCCAGGGCTGTGTAACACTTCCCTTTTGAGAGTGTTCTGATGCCTTTAAATCTTCCTCACAAAACAGCTGATGATTTAGCTTATATTGGACACACCAGATTAAAATGAGAACTGGAGGAGACTGACATTTATGTTTACTGTAGATTGACAGCTATGATTCTGGATATTCATGTATAAATTAATTGCTGCCCCTCTTTTGTGTGTCAATGTCATATGTTTGAATGACACATATTTACCAAAATTGGAATTTACCTGACCAAGGAATGGCAGAATTAGTCATAAACTTTCTGAGAGGAATGGACAAATTCCTGACAGGCATGGAGGCCATGGGCACAGGCAGACCATGTACTGGCAGGTCAGGAATTGAATGTCTTCAGGAATAAAAGCCCACTCATTTTTCCAGTAATGAAGTGCAGCTTTCCCTCTATTTTCTGGTGCACTTTCTGCCATGGAGATATTAAATGTAATTTTCCTTTCTGAGGGTTGCATCAAATTGTACTCATTAGCACTTTGTATAATTCCGCATCTTTCAACGTTTGAATTGAATCTCCTTTCCAAAATACTTTTTCTCCAGTTCTGGAGACTATTTCATCTTTCTGCTGTGTCAAATACTGTCTACAAGATTTTACAGAAGCCACTTATTAGTTTCCTTTACACTTTCTATTACTGTAGGGCCTGCCTTTTCATTTGCAGATGTACCTGGAGAACATAAACTGAGCAGGTATTTGCTCTGCTGGTGATGATGCTGCCCATTAACTTTAACTGCAAGGACAGTGACTGTCTCCCTACTTCTTATAATTTTTGACAACAGAAAGTAGAAAGCAAAGCCTTATCCCAATATAATTTTATTTTTATCATCTCTGAGCACATGTTCAAACTTCCTCACCTTTTACACACATGAGCTGATTCCTCTGAAGAAAGAAAAATGGCAGATCTCCTTCTTGGTGTGTGTGCATCATGCTGACTGCATCAGGAAAACCTCTGCTACAGTAGGGAATATGCAAATCCTTTGTGGCAACATCTTTCCCCTAACATCAAAACAGGAACACTTTGTTGCCTGAGCAGTCTTGGATTACATCAATGAAAAATAAAACAAAAATACAACAAGAGAAGATGGTCCTAAAACAGACCTTTTGCAAGATCCTGTGTTCTAGGAAGTTTTATGTCTAGGCTGTGGAACTGACCAATTAAGCAATTTAATAGTATAAGGCTCTGAGTACCAAAAAAAGCTGTTCAAGATAAGGCTTTCAGAAGCACAAATATGTGCTGGGGAGAATTATAAAAAGAACACATTCTATACCAAAATAAAACTTCAGAAAATTTCCCTGAGGTTAGTTTTTGTTGCTTGGGATTTTTTTAAATTTTAAATAAAAGAATGTAATGAAAGACATAAGTGTACTAATTGACTGTGAGTGATTAAAATGGAAAGCCTTGGAGTCTGCTTGCAGGTCCCAAGGTGTACAGACATGGTAGGGAGATGGTGTTCACAGCATTCCTTCACTGAGGAATTCCCAGCCATGCAAGGGAAGGACACACAGCCACTTCCAAAGCTGAACAATTTCAGGGGATATAGTGTGGTTACTTCCATGTCAGGTCTGTTCATGCCTTGAATCTGACTTGCTTTATCCTGCTTTATGTACATAATTCAGTATTTTTATACATACAGGTGTATGTGTATGTGTGAGGGTTACATGGGAAAGGATGAAGGCACATATATTGTTTAAACATGTTATTTAAAACTGCTTTGATGCAAACCAAGGAAAATTGAGGAGAGTTAGCATTCACAGCACCATTTTACTGGTATTTACTGAGAAATCAGACCTAATACAGACAGCATGATGCACTCCTGCTAACTGTGGTCAACCAGAGCAAATAAAATCATGTTCACTTCTTCCAAAAGATATTTTATCCTGGATAAAAGATTGTGTCACAGCAGCAACATGAGCATAGGAGAGAAATCAGAATGACCAAAACCACAAATCAAAACAGACAATAATCAAACAAACAAACAAACAAATGTAAACCCAGGAAAGACAGGAGTTTTTCATCTGCACGCTTATCATTGGCAAGGAACAGCCTGTCTCGTTGGCACTTGAGCTGCTAGAAATCCCTACTGCAATGGGAAGGTTATTCCACCCTCAGGATGTAAAACTGGCAGTGTGGTGCAAGGGCTCTGGCAATCTTTAAAGCACCGGTGATGGATGGACTGCTGGCTACAGATGACAGCAAGAAAATAACAAGAAGATATGGCAGAAAGCAGCAACTGAGGTTTGTAATGACAGAAGCTGCAGAAGCAAGGATGCCTCATTCCCATATTTAATGAATAAACAGGAATGAGGCTGGTAGTTCCATGGGACATGTTAATATTGAGTGCTTACACAGTGTCTTAAACCTGTGCCCACCAACTTCATGTAAATATATGCCTGCATAAATCAGATGAAGTTTAGAGTTCTGGATTAAAGGGTTTTGAGTGTGGATTTAATTTCCTGACCAAAAAAAAAAAAAAACAACCAGGCTTTGAGGGAAAGCAGATGTTTTCCATGAATGTTTCTGTTGCACTAGAAAGCTATTTTTTTAAAAAAGGAGAGACATCAAGAAAGAATCTGCTCAGGACTCTTGCAAAAATAGACCAGGGGACAAGATTATCTTGCAGATGCATTTTCTGTAGTGCACAAGGAACAGTTTATGAAAACACACATATTTGCCTAAAGGAGAAATGCAATAGAGGGAAAACATGCTGACATCCAAGCTCAATTATTTTACTTTTTCCAAGATTTCCAACTATTACACATGTAATAATGCTTATAACACCAGAATGAGAACACCTCTGGAGGTATAGTATCTGCCTTATAATACTGGAGCTTTATTGGAACTGTTGTGCAATATTTTCAGAACTTTGAGTGAAGAGGAAGGTGAAGCCAGACAAATTTTCCTTACACCAGCACATTATATTTTTCCACCACTGCATTGCAGTATAACAACTGCTTTGGTTGGCAGAATGACATTTCATTACCCAGACATATGGGAATTGATTTTAAAAATGGCTAAAGAATTAAGGTATCCAATTAACAACAATAGTTGAACATTAATTCCCATTGAATGGCAACCCTGGATGTACAGACAGACTGAAGGATGAGAGGCTGGAGAGCAGTGCCATGGAAAGGGACCTGGGGTCCTGGTCAATGGCAGGTTGAACATGAGCCAGCAGTGCCCTGGCAGCCAGGAGGGCCAACCCTGTCCTGGGGGCATCAGGGACAGCATCAGCTGGGCAAGGGAGGGGATTGTCCTGCCCTGCTCTGCTCTGGGGTGACCTCACCTTGAGTGCTGGGGGCAGTTTTGGGTGCCACATTATGAGAAAGATATTTAACTATTAAACTGTTAGAGAGTGTCCAGATGGGGACAATGAGGATGATGAAGGGCCTTGAGGGGAAGCCAAATGAGGAGTGGGTGAGGTCACTTGGTCTGTTCAGCCTGGAAAAGGAGGCTGAGGAGAGACCTCATTGCAGTTACAACTTCCTCATGAGGTGGAGAGAGGGGGCAGACATTGATCTCCTCTCTGTGGTGACCAGAGACAGAACCCGAGGGAATGGCCTGAAGTTGTGTCAGAGCAGGTTTATACTGAGTATTGAAAAACAAAGCTCTTCACCCAGAGGGTGTTTGGGCACTGGAACAGGCTCCCCAGGGAAGTGCTCACAGCACCAAACCTGACAGTTCAAGAAGTATTTGGACAAGTCTCAGGCACATGGTGTGACTCTTGGGGATGTCCAGGATGATCCCTGAGGGTCCCTTCCAACTCAGCATATTCTGTGATTCTGTGAAATCTTTTCTAATAGTATAAGTATGAACTGAATATAAATCCATGAAGACCACCTATCTAAACTCATCATATGAAGAGGTTTCTGACCTATTCTTTTTTTATTGCTAAATCAGTATTTAGACATATTTTTCTACCTCTTACTAGGAAATTTCTTTTCATGATGCAGCATTCCTGCTATAACTTCAGAAACAGCACAGATCCCTGACAACCAGATTCCAGGAGTTTCCACTTTGCTGTGTACAGCTTTGAGCAGGAGGGCTCCATCTCAGGGAATTCTTAAAGGGAGCTGTCAGACCAGTATTTCAGGTGTTTTGAAGGGTAGGGATGAGGAAATTATTTCCCTAGATAAAAGTGAATTTTCTCACTCCTTTCAAATGTGTCTGTGGGGCTGGGAAAGGGAAAGTAATGTTGAAAAAGAAAATAGATCTTTTTTAGAAATTGGAGGAAAGGGATTGGACAAATATATTAACAGCAGAAAAATAATTTTCTGCACATCTGCCATGAATTTGCATAATGCTATCTTAACTACTGTTCAAATCAAAGCCAGTTCAAGTAAACAGAAAAGTCCCTGATTGAACTAATTACAAATTTCAGAGATTAGAAAGGCTAAGCAGCAAGTATTTGCAGGTTTACTTTGCAAGCTCACTGCAGCATACACCACAGTGCAGTGAAAAATATTCTATTCATGCACGGCTGTGTTATAATTGCCAAAATGGTTCAGTATCATTTTAGTTATTAAGGCACTAATGAACCTTTAAATGCATGCTGAGTCCCAATGATGTTACAGATTTACTTGCAGGTTAAGGAGTGAAAACCTTTTGTATGTTTGCTTTTCCTAGAATAGAAATGTTAAGATTTTAAGTAAGAATTAATATAATTTGACTTTAAAAATAAGGCATCTAGTCTAAGCTAACCTCTTCAGTGCCATATAAAATCGGTGGACACAGATAGAAATTCCAGAGGCAATTCATAAGTAAATGAAACTCTAAGAACTAAGGTAGAACTAGGTAGAACTCTAAGAACTAGGTGCTTCTAAGGTAGAAGCAAATAGACAACCTAGTCCTCTACTGTGTCTCCAGAGCTGGTCAGTGTAAAATGCCAAGTGGAAAGTACAAGAACAGCTCCCCACAACTCTCCCCTGCTGCTGCAGCCGGTGGGCTNGTTGAACATGAGCCAGCAGTGCCCTGGCAGCCAGGAGGGCCAACCCTGTCCTGGGGGCATCAGGGACAGCATCAGCTGGGCAAGGGAGGGGATTGTCCTGCCCTGCTCTGCTCTGGGGTGACCTCACCTTGAGTGCTGGGGGCAGTTTTGGGTGCCACATTATGAGAAAGATATTAAATTATTAAACTGTTAGAGAGTGTCCAGATGGGGACAATGAGGATGATGAAGGGCCTTGAGGGGAAGCCAAATGAGGAGTGGGTGAGGTCACTTGGTCTGTTCAGCCTGGAAAAGGAGGCTGAGGAGAGACCTCATTGCAGTTACAACTTCCTCATGAGGTGGAGAGAGGGGGCAGACATTGATCTCCTCTCTGTGGTGACCAGAGACAGAACCCGAGGGAATGGCCTGAAGTTGTGTCAGAGCAGGTTTATACTGAGTATTGAAAAACAAAGCTCTTCACCCAGAGGGTGTTTGGGCACTGGAACAGGCTCCCCAGGGAAGTGCTCACAGCACCAAACCTGACAGTTCAAGAAGTATTTGGACAAGTCTCAGGCACATGGTGTGACTCTTGGGGATGTCCAGGATGATCCCTGAGGGTCCCTTCCAACTCAGCATATTCTGTGATTCTGTGAAATCTTTTCTAATAGTATAAGTATGAACTGAATATAAATCCATGAAGACCACCTATCTAAACTCATCATATGAAGAGGTTTCTGACCTATTCTTTTTTTATTGCTAAATCAGTATTTAGACATATTTTTCTACCTCTTACTAGGAAATTTCTTTTCATGATGCAGCATTCCTGCTATAACTTCAGAAACAGCACAGATCCCTGACAACCAGATTCCAGGAGTTTCCACTTTGCTGTGTACAGCTTTGAGCAGGAGGGCTCCATCTCAGGGAATTCTTAAAGGGAGCTGTCAGACCAGTATTTCAGGTGTTTTGAAGGGTAGGGATGAGGAAATTATTTCCCTAGATAAAAGTGAATTTTCTCACTCCTTTCAAATGTGTCTGTGGGGCTGGGAAAGGGAAAGTAATGTTGAAAAAGAAAATAGATCTTTTTTAGAAATTGGAGGAAAGGGATTGGACAAATATATTAACAGCAGAAAAATAATTTTCTGCACATCTGCCATGAATTTGCATAATGCTATCTTAACTACTGTTCAAATCAAAGCCAGTTCAAGTAAACAGAAAAGTCCCTGATTGAACTAATTACAAATTTCAGAGATTAGAAAGGCTAAGCAGCAAGTATTTGCAGGTTTACTTTGCAAGCTCACTGCAGCATACACCACAGTGCAGTGAAAAATATTCTATTCATGCACGGCTGTGTTATAATTGCCAAAATGGTTCAGTATCATTTTAGTTATTAAGGCACTAATGAACCTTTAAATGCATGCTGAGTCCCAATGATGTTACAGATTTACTTGCAGGTTAAGGAGTGAAAACCTTTTGCATGTTTGCTTTTCCTAGAATAGAAATGTTAAGATTTTAAGTAAGAATTAATATAATTTGACTTTAAAAATAAGGCATCTAGTCTAAGCTAACCTCTTCAGTGCCATATAAAATCGGTGGACACAGATAGAAATTCCAGAGGCAATTCATAAGTAAATGAAACTCTAAGAACTAAGGTAGAACTAGGTAGAACTCTAAGAACTAGGTGCTTCTAAGGTAGAAGCAAATAGACAACCTAGTCCTCTACTGTGTCTCCAGAGCTGGTCAGTGTAAAATGCCAAGTGGAAAGTACAAGAACAGCTCCCCACAACTCTCCCCTGCTGCTGCAGCCGGTGGGCTGGGGGGAGGTCCAAGGCCAGGAGCAGAAATTCATTCCTCCCCTCAATGACAGTAGCCCAAGAGACAGGGGATGACTCAGCCTTCTCCAGTGCTTCTCTCTCACCACTGGCCATGGGATGAGCATGGCTGCCTGAGATCCTCATTTGTAAACGATGCAGACAGTTGTGATGAGTTTGCCCATGCTTGGCAGCTCCTCACCAAGCAGTGTCCACACAGCCGAGGAGCTGCTTTACAAAATCAGGGCAGCTACTCATTCTGCTGAGGAAACAAAGGGGCACCACAGGAACGTCCCCTGCATCGCCCAGGGGGGTCACCACACCCACCACCCATCCTGCATCCAAAGTGAGAAACCATCCCAAAAGGCCATTAATCCCCAGGCTCAGCACGGTAGGTGTTCAAGCTGCTCAGTGCCCATCTAGCACAAGAAGTCACTGAGCAGAGCTCTGCTGCACCTGCAGATCTGCTCCACAGTATGTGATCACTGAATTGTCACATTATTTAAAAGTCCTTAACCAACAAGATGTATCTTCAATTTCAGCATGAGTAAAGTTCTATTTTTCTCTTGTAACTTTTGTACAAATGAACCTTGGTCTGCAGAAACAGTGTCTATCATGTTATATATCTGCATGTATGCAGGAAAATCTTATCAGATGTCTGGGAATCAATAAGAAGGTGCTGGACTCCACTGGAAGTATCCAGACACCTGAGTCTTCTTGTGGGATCTCAATCATCCATTCATAGATGGCTGTGTGAACTGACTTAAGATATAACTTTGTCATTAATTCTGCTTTATTCTGACAGATAGCTGAAGTCTTTTAGCAAGTCATACAGGGTAAATAACAAGCAGACCAGTTTTTTTTGTTATTATAATTAAAAATTGCATCAGCCTTCAAATTGCAGTTGTTTTTAAAAGTATATCTTAGTATGGCTGTCTGCTGTATGAATCATGACCTGATCCTGGTGTCTTGGCAACTGCATCAGTTACTTCATATCTGGCAGCTCACACTGCTTGAGGAGATTGAAGCGATTTTCTCCCAATATCCAGCCTCATTTTCTCCACCATTCTGATTGCCACATGTGTGGCACCTGTTGCTCCCATCGCTGAACCCAGCAATCGCAAGGACTTTATTTCCTGTTGCTGATGTTCTGAGATTTGGGGGAAAACTACCATGAAACAAGGATTTGTTCTGTTAAGAAAAACATCCATCTGTTCGAGGCACTGGGAGACAAGGATGAGTAAGTACAGTAGTGTCCCAAATTTGTGATTTAAGAGGAGTGGAATTTCAAAAAAAGCAAATGAATGAAAGGAAGAAAGAAAATGAAAGAAAAAATTTCCCCGCCCCCTGCCCAGTTCCAGGCAAAGCATCACCTCTGTCTCCAAATCACTCTCAAAACACTTTTCATGCTGTCACCAGGAGAAAGAATTATTTGTCAAATACAGGTCTGAAACATCTCAGATCCACTTTTTTCTCTTCTAAATGATGAAGGCAGTAGAATGGAGATTAACTGCCTGCAGCTAACATTCAGGCTGGAAGGAAAATAAGCAGCAAAAAACTAAGAAAAGCTTTATGTTTTATAAAACATGCAAGGTTAAACCTGCTATTAATGTTCATGTGCAAATGGCAGTTCTGCAATTAATATTTAATTAAATCTGAGGAAGGGGCTCAAAGGTATTGACTTTACGATCCTATCTACTAATTAGCTCATTCTGTCTATGAAATAGAAATACTTTCTTATTAAAATCAAAGTTATATCTACCAATATATTACCAATATTGGATTTGATCTAATATTAGAGAAAATCTAATTACTACCTAAATAATAACTATGTAATCTCTTGGAAGAAAGTTAGAAGAAGGATTAAGTAGTGTCATATCTTCTCTGGTGATAATATGACTAAAGCAGACACAAAGAAGGAAAAGAAGAAAAACCATTTAGCCCCAACACATCTGGGTTCAATGGCTTCTCCCTTCTCTGACACTAAATGCTGAGATATGTTTAATTTTTCAAAGAACTGAGTCAGTACACTGGTGATGCCTGAACTGATAAATGAGGCTGTGCCAAAGGTTCCTAGAATGATAACCCATTCACTTATAGTGGTAAATATATCACTCTTAGAACCAGTCTCTGGCAGGATTTTGCCAAAACCCAGTTAGCTCCCTACTAAATATTTCCCAGGTGAGGTTCAAACATTGGCACAGCCAAGCAGATCTCCCATGGGCAATCTGCACTTGGCTAACCTGCCTTGGGACTGATGAGTGCAGGTGACAGCACACCAGGTGGCCTCAGTACTGGAGAATAGGCCTGGACATATTCAATTTACCTGTGTGGTCACAAACTCCTCAGGGAAACATGACATTCTCTAGAAATGACACCAATGATAAATTTGATTGATAGCATTAAGCAAGTTTAGGATCCTCTCACTCACTGCAGAAGTCACAGACACATAAGGGTGACAGAAAGGACCTATTTGTACTGGATCCAAATTAAACATCTTGTTGAAAGTGGATGCCCATTTCTTAATGCCTTTCTTTGTAATGCTGCAGATTTACAGCAACACAGAAACTGCTATCAAAGAGCTAGTTGCTTTTTTGTTACCCCTTCAGAATCCTTGTTGGCCTTTGAGTCAAACAGTAAAGATGGTGTTTTTTTGTTGTCAAGTAAAATCCATTCTAGTCTAGACCTGAATTTATTTTGTGACATGAAGAAAATTTATTAATTTTCCCTTTATCTCTGCTTCTGGAAATGTATCTCTTCTTAAATTAAAGTGTCTAAAATTTGCTAGCACCATTTGATTTATTCCTTTGGGAAGAGAAGAGGCACCCTGATACATTTTTAGATCTAACCACCACTGGAAGTGTTCAGCACATAAAAAAACAAGTGCAGAATGTGTAGAGAAAAGTAATAGGGATGTTGTGATTGGTGTGAATGGGGAATGAAAGGAAATGTCTGATCATGTTTTGAAGACACCTAGAGATCAGCAGCTCATCACAATCCTAGCATGCAGCAAAGTGCAACTTCACATGTCACCCAGGTGGCAAAGGGCTGTGAGTAAATCCTGACAACTCCCAGAGGAGGTGGAGGCACAAGGGACCATCAGGCCCAAAGGAATACAGAAAGGCACACACAAGTCAGCACAGGGTTCCCAAACCAGGAGACAAGATGAGAACTCAATAGATGGTATCCTGTCCTTCACTAGGAACCCTGGACAGACCACCCAAACTCAGGCATCTTTGTTGCTGGACAAATGTAAATCCTGGTGCTTGTGTGGGGAAGTATGAGCAAAATCAGCAACATTTTAATGTCAATCACCTTCTAGTCCCATTTTCAGGGGCCAGCAAAGGCAGGGCAGCTCCATAAGCAGAGAGGACCTGGTAGCTCAGGGTGACCACATACAGGCAGCAAAAAGCAGCCAAGCCATGGGCACTGGAATTTGCATATTTTCTTATTCAGGCATTATGATAAGGCTCAGGGGAAACCTTATCCCTCTCTACAATTACTGGTCTCTACAACTGCCTGGACACAAGTCACATGAATATGATGCTCAGATGGATGGAGCACTCCGGGTGCAAGCTGAGGACAGCTGGGATTGCTCAGCCTGGAGAAGAAAAGGCTTTGGTGAGACCTCATTGCAGCCTTACAGTACCTAAAGGGGGCTTGTAAAAAGAAGAAGATGGACTTTCTGTTTGGGCAGACAGTGAAAGGACAAGGGGCAGTGGTTTTAAACTGAACGAGGGCAGGTTTAGATTAGATGTTAGGAAGAAATTCTTTACTGGGAGGGTGCTGGAGCCCTGGAACAGATTGCTAAGAGAAGCTGTCAGTGCCCCATCCCTGGAGTGTGCCCCCCTGGGTGAGATGTTCAGCATGATAGTGTTGTTCTTCCCAAGTCGTTGTTACATCTGTGGGAGCCCTGCTCTCCTGGAGTTGGCTGAATACCTGCCTGCCCATGGGAAGCAGTGAATTAATTCCTTGGTTTGCTTTTGCTGTATCTGATAAATTGCTTTTGTTTCAATCTATGAGTTTTTTCACTTTACCCTTCTGATTCTCTCCCCCATCCCACTGTGAGGGGAGTGGGTAAGAGGCTGCATTGTATTTAGTTGCCCTCTGGGCTTAAACCATGACAGCAAAACAAAGACAATCAGTTATAAGAGGAAAGTTTATTATTAGCAATGCCAACAACAACAACAAAAAAATCCCATAAAAAAATAAGATGGAGATTAAAGAGCAAGCTATTACTACAGAAAAAATAGAAGTAAAATACATCACAATTTTGTTCTGGTATCTATTTTAGAACTTGTATTTCCAATTCAACAAATGTAGAAAATAAATTCATCAATATACAGGGAAATGAATGTAGGAAAAATATAATCGGAATTGTAGTAAGAAACTGGGGAGGGAAGTGGAAACTTTAAAAAAGAGTCAATAAAATATCATATGCTGAAGTGTGTGAACATATGCTTACATATATTAACAGGCTGAGTGTGGGTGGTGGCTATGCCCATTGCAAACATGGATAAACAATATGCAAAGCAAAATAGGTTAAATCAGCACAAGACAAGAATAGTCAGTTATTCTATGTATATGTATATGTTATTATATGTAAAAGGCTTCAGTATAAGAATAACTCATTAAAACCCTATCCAGAAAGGTCAAAATGATGAGGAAAAAAAAGTACTCTTGGAAAGAAATACTAGTAGCAATATTCAAGTTTTTATCAAATATTAATGCAGTATTTGATATGTGAGGAGCTGTTAACATTAAAGTATAGTATTGAAATTACTAACATTTTTCCTTCTGATTTGTTTTAGGAAAATAAGTTTTCTTCTTTTTCCTTTCCCTAGAATTCATTTACAAATCAAATATCACATCTGTCATTTTCTTGTACAAAATATTTTACAATTCTTATTTAAAATTGATGATTTGGGCTAGGGTTTAACTAGAACTATTCTTCATCTAAGGTTTCAGTGAGGTGGCAAGAGAATTCATTCTGAGCATGAGCTCTGTAGAGTTCATTTCAATTTATTATTCATTTTAAGTGAACTAATCTAAATTAAAATCTCCTTGAATCAATACCTCACTTTTATCATAGAATATTCTGACTATATCACACAAATCATTCAACTGCTCCTGCATCTGGCAAAGGTAAAACGGCTTTGTGGTGAAGAAGTGCTTGTTTCCACCAAATGGACTTACACTCAAATTCCACATGCCCAGGCTCTGTATCTCTCACAATATTTGTTCTTTGTATTTTCATCAGCCAGCATGTTCTTACCATTCATCTTTGCATCATTATAGGATTATTCAAATAAAATAGCAGTAAAATGCTAATGATGTACAGGAATTTATGCTTGGCATGGAAAATAATTAATTTTTTACCCTTTCAACTTCCCAATTTAGTTAGCAAAATGAAGAGCCAGTTTGTGTTGCTTGTAATCAGCATCATTGTATTCATTTTGTGACAGATTCTAATGCTTTTCTTGTGGGGATAGAGTGAAAGAACATTCTGAACAGATTTTGTTCTAATATTGCATCTTTATGTGAAGATAATGACAGTTACAAAGTAAGGTGTGGGGAGTGTTCTTCTGACAAAGGCCATAAAAAATTCTTTGGAGACTAATTTATATCGTGTTCTTTTCATTATTCTTTTATGTTTTGCTTGTATTACATAGTCTACAGTCAATTCATAAAGAATAATAAAAAAGCCTGTTTTATAGACACACAAATTGGCATGGCTGCACAAAATAGTTGCTGCAGATACTTTATGTCTAGAATCCTGAATTCCCTATGTATTTCTTTCAGGTCTTATTTTTCGGCCTTCTCAGCTCTGCTTATGAGTTTTCAAGTGCAAGGCATGTGAAAAAAGTATTTTTAAATGCCCTCATTCAGCAAAACACTTCAGGGTGGAGGTACCTTCCATCATATGAATTGATCCCTTGAAGTCCTTTGGGCTTACATGGCTAAACTATTGTACTTTGTGTCAGGGCTGTGGGGAACAGAATCCTCTGTGCAGCAGCAAGTCTTGAGCACATGTTTAATCTCAGCCAAGGGTAGTTCTACTCTCTTTCCTAAAACCAAGCACACACTTGGAGAGCCCAGAGGAACCAGCAGCTGATGCTACAGCTGCATCTCTGCCATGAAAGTTTCTCCCCGTGTCTGGGCACGCCGAAGTGGGACCTTGATGCATTGGGGAAAAGCCAGCCACATCCTTCCTCCCAGCTCATACACCCCAGGAGGTGTTTTCTGACTGATTAGAGGGCAAGAAACCCAGCTCACATCAGCAGATAAATGTGGTTACAGTACTGAGTACTAGTCATGTTGCTGTCAGACAATTTGTAGCTGTTAGAATGAAAAAGAGACTGTGACACATGGCTTCCCAGGCATGAGATTACACAGGGATTCACAGGGATTGGCTACAAAATGCATGAGAATGAAGAGATCCCCATATGCAAGAATATTCAAGGCTTCATTTTCTAAAATGCCCATGTGTAGCCCTGCTCCAGGGTTCCTTGCAGAATCACTGCTGTATGTTTGTGCTTGTGCCTTCAGATCTGAGAAGACAGTGCACTGTAAATATATATGTGATTATGGTCACATTTTTAAAAAATCACTTCAAAATAAATCAAAATAAATCATCTAAAGATTTGATAATGTACCATTCATGTCCATGAAAGTGTCTTCACTCAAAAGCTATTGCACTCTTTATCCCTTAAAGTACCAAGTACAAAGTCTACTCTTCTAGATCAATTGCCTCAGTTTTGAACTCTTCCATTTAAGCCGAGGAATGGACAATATTAAGCTAAATCATACTATGGTGCTGGACAGTATACAAGTCTTTAACTGTACTTTGTGTTTCACTGGTTCTCTTTCTTTCTCAAGAGCACATGGGTAGGCTATAAAAGAAAGACTACTCACAGCTTCATGGAGCTTACTTTGAAAGAAATCATCAATCTCAAACTGACAGGTTTTATAAGAACAAATCTGGATTTTCCAACACCTTCCAGTTTTACAACTGTTCTTCCATACTGCCAAACTTGTCTACCTCCTCTAGCAGAGAAGAGCCATTAGAGCCCAAAATAGAAGCATTTCCACCAGGTTTCTAAACTGCAGTTCTTCCATGTAATTGCTGTTGCTGCAACAACTTTGAAAATGAGACCAGTGACAACACTTGGCCACCAATCAAGCTATATTTTAAATTTGGGAGGACAAGACTAATGAAATGTATGACAAACACCTTGTGTTGGTCCATGGGTATAAATCAGAAGCAAGACCTGGTAGGTCTGTTCCATCTCCAACTGCTGCTATGTTGTAACTAGGGGATTAAAATAAAGTGAAATTAGCACATCTCTGACACAGACCCTTTTTGACAGAGCCTGGAAAGAACCACTCTGTGCACTCCACTCTGCTTGTCTCTACCTTGGCATTAAACTCAAGAGATCAAATTATTTCAGACATGATATCATTAATATAGAAATAGTGAACAAGTTTATATGAAGAGACCCTACAGTTCTCCTAAAACAGCTATGCTTGTTTTCTCAGCCTCTGATTGAAATTCCTAATGCTTAAATTCCTACTCCCTAAATGTATCAGGAAAAATACACAAAAAGAAAGAATAAGATCCTGCAATTTCTGGTCAGTTAAGGAAAGGTGGAGAGATGCCACCCCACTGCTTTCCTCTGAGTAAGGGGAGGGAGCCAGACAAACATCAAATCTTTAGTAGATAAATATATTTGAAATTGGATTTGTAGAAGAATAGGGAATATAGCACATCATGCAAATTGTCACCAAGAACAGAATTCATAGGCATATAGGTATCTATCCTATACTATAAGATACAAATGCTGGTTCAGGCAGACATCAGATTCAGGCTCTTGCAGAGAATTCACTCTTCTGAGAAAGAAGCCTGACTTAGATTTCTTTCCACATGAAATTGCAAAAAAATAGAATTAAACCTGCTGAGAAATGTAGAAGTGTAATCTTTCATAACACATAAACCTTTGTCTGAAGCATTACAACTAAATCCTCTGAACAGCAGATGATGGAATGAACTGCAGGTTCTTTCTGTGACATGACACATGTATTTACCTTTTTTTCATAAGTCCTTCTCAAAACCTCTTGGATGATCTGATATGAAAAAGTAATGTATACCAAAGCAATGCAGTAAGGAAAGCTCCTCTCCAGCATGGGCAATCTACAAACAGGCTGGGAAGCATCTTGATTAACTTCAGAGGACAGCTTTCAAAGGAAGGGCACTGTAGCTTACTGGAAAGGTAAGTTTAAAAGTCTTTCAGGTCTTGTGTGTTTAAATGAATTGCATCTTTCCTCTTTGGGAACAGAAAAGTTTGAAGATATCTCTATCTCTGTGGAAACCACCTTCACTCTCCTTTCAAAATGTTGTATTAAAAGCTGTCACACAGTGGGAAGAATAGTGCTTTACAAAGTAAGAAACTGTTTCTCCCTCATCTGGCCTGGGGTAAAAAGAAATGTCAATATACATGTAACTGCCAGCTGAACCTTGAAAGGCTGGGAGCTCTGGTTTGGCAGCAGAATTACTCTAGTTCAAAGAGGCAAATATGTTGTGGTCTTATTGCTTTAGGCAGACCTATTTATCAACGTTAGTGATAGGATCACACAGAGAAACTGGGCAAGCATTCAAGAATCAGCAAGACATTAACCATATCATCCAGTGCCTTCTGAGGAGCACTACATAGGGATTAGTTGTCCTTGCTAAATCTTCTGAGACCCTCCTCCCAAGTGGCCACTAAATACTTTGCCAGCTCTGCTCATGAATAGTATTGCTTGATGTTTTTAAATCATCAGAGAGAGCAATAGGTGTTACTGTTGGGGCTTTGGTTTTATTCTACTGATGTTAAAGAAAAGTTCTGAAATAAAACACTTGACATTTCTGCTTGGTCTGGGAACAAAACCAGAGAGCAACCCAAAACCTATGATCTGAGCCAACCTTGAGTATGAGCCTTCATCTGCATCAAGGATGCAAAGTCATCATATGCATGAGGAATGAGGGATGAGGGCTCAAAGTAAACTTTAAACTTGTATTTTGGATGCCAAAGTTCTGAAGTGTTCCCATAAGAGCTTTCAGCTTTCTTCTCAAAAGGAAAAAGAACTAAGGGTGTAAACTTACTGAAATCTCAGAGAAGCCTAAAACTGGTAATATCCTTTGATGATTTGAAATTTACACCTTCTCCATCAAGATGACACCAGAAAGCCAAACCACCTCCCAGTTCCTCCATTCTAGGCAGAAACCCCAGACCCTGCCAGGGGCTCATACTTGTGCCACCCTTGCTCTGTTGCTAATGGTGCCCCAGCCAGGCCACCAGATTTGTCCTATGCAGGACAAAGCCACAATGACAGTTCAGATGTGTGATTTGTGTTGTTCTTCATTCTAGTCAAAATATTTCAACCCATCTTCAGTGGACTTCAGTCCTAGATCAAGAATGAATAAACAGCCTGAAATTTTGTCTTACACCAAATGTAAAAGCAGAGTGTATAAGTTTTTCTGTTGCTGCTCTAGCTATGTCACCACTGTTGATGCTTATTACAGTGCTATTTTTATAGAGTTGTAGGCAAGCCATGTATTTTAACTGGACTAATCCTGTCAATAGTCTAAAGTTCTATACTCTCTTCCTTCACCCATTATGCAGTACACAACATAAATCAACCTCCCAAGTAATTGCAGCCAGATTTTATTTCTGACACAAAGTGTCATGAGTAAAGAACAACATTGTCATTTACTTGATATTCACTCCCTGCTTTGTTACTGACAATTTACCTCACAGATTATTTGGGACTGTAGCAAATTATACCAACATCCACTTCTGTGTTTATGTAAGTGAAATTGTTCAGGGACTGAGGTGAGGATTTTCAATGGCTGAAATGCTTAAGGAATTGAAAATGATAGAGAAGGTATAAAAATACATTGTTTGTCCTTGAGATAGAGACAAGATGTCCAAGTGACTGACTCAATACACGTCTTTCCTGTCTCTCACCTTCCTAAAGTAAGATTTAAGTGGGATTGACATCAATATAAATCTGACACTCTTTCTCAGGTCTTATGGGATTTAGAGGATGTGTGTAGAGAATGAATGTGATACTCAGGTGACTCTGTCTATGACTCTGCATAGAAGACACCCTGTTTTCATCCAAGATGTTGTAGATGTGGAATTATTCTCCTCAGACAAAGGTGGGAATGAAGTAAATGTGACTAGACCAAGTGACCTGAGCAAGGGCTTCCTCCTGTCATGTTTTACATGAACACTTGATATCCAGCTATTATCTGAGAAGGATACTCCAAAGCACTGGAGTGCCTTCTCCTTGGGTCCTCAGGGTGTTTGTGGATGAGCTGAGCCCCTCATCCCACTGCAACTGATAGCCCCAAGTGTAGAAATGCCTTGAAGAAAACTTTGAGCTCTCCAAGAGAACTACCAATGACATATCAGTGGCCTCTTGGTACATGGTCACAGAGTCGGAGCTCTGAAGGTCTTGACACTTTCGGCAGCAGTCAAGTGGGAATTTTGTGTCTAGTTGTTTTGCAGCTGAATTGTCTGTCACAGTTTCCTCATAACAAATCTTCCAGACCAACAGTTTCTCTTTTTTTTATGGGAAGGACTTAGGAAAAGGCTGGCCTATAATTCTCCACCTTTTATTATTTTCCATGTTGCCACCCAAAGTAATGATGAAAAAGGCAGCTACAATGTATGGTATTCCGAAGGCCCATCTGTGGGAAGCTAATTGTTTTTCCCCAGCCACTGCCATATTTATTTTCTTTTTCATCATCTCTGTAACTGCATTTGAACCAGAGGCCATGGCAATCATGGCAACCACCCACACTGACAGCACATGCTTTTATTTTTCTTGGCAACAATTATTTATCCAACTTGTCAAGTTGCTGATGACATTGAACGAGCATCTGTTTCACAATGTCTGCACCACTTAATGCAGAAAGACACAGTTCTCTGGCCCATTTTATTGATTCTTGTGACATTTCCCTCTATTGAAGTTTTCTCTTCTTGGCATCTTATATTTTTCTTGGCCTTGGCTTGTTAACTGTATCCTTGTTCATTTTATTACCTTATTTGCCGCTGCTAAGTAACAATTTCATACCAGTCTCCAAATCCTTCCATTGTTCCTTGTGCTGCCTTGGAGCTCTGCAATCTACACATATTCCCCAGAGCAATGCTTTACTTGATCTGCAATAAGTCTCTGATAAAACACAGAATCACTTGGAAAATAGTATGAGACTACTGTGCAAAAGGTAAAATACTCAGAACAGGAGATGGTGACCCAGCTGTGCCTGGTGTTGTTCTGCTGACTCAGGAACATCACTGTCATGACCACCTTGTGTTCCAGAGGATCCCAGGAGAATGAGATTATGTTTGGGCACTAAAGTCCTCTTGTAATAGAGACTGTTCAGTTCAGATGATAGTGCTGCATAACTTGATGCCCACCTCAATTTAAATCTTTTGGGATCTATATTTCTAATCTTCTCTCTATCTTACTTGAAGGACAGTTTCAGGAAAGTGTAGGCAATTGGGCTCCCTGGTGGGCCACATCATTGGTGGCTCCTCTTGGTTTTATTTTTTTTCCCCTATGAGTTCACCGTCTTGGAGAAGAGTCTACTTCAAATCCTTCCCAAAGGAAGAAAAAGTGGGAAGAAAAATATTTTCCTGTCCAGAAAAGTATGTCAGGACTGCTGTTGCAGGAGGACATTTTTCCTTCCTCTAGTGGAATTGTTTCCCTCTGGAACATCCCTAAGTGCATGAAAGCATTTAAACATATGAGTGAATGAGTCTAGTTATCAAGGTGCTCACTGTGAAGATGGTGAGGAAGCATTCCAGGGCCCAGTGTAATATAAGAAAAACAACAACCTGACTGCAATGCATTTCCTGGAACATTTCACTGAAAAAAAAAAAGGCCATCTTACTGAATTTGCGATATTTCATTGAGTAGCACCTTCGGGACCAGAAGTCTTGTATTTCATCTGTCTCCTGCACCCTGTGGAGTACTTGCAATGCTCATAGTTCCTGGATTTGGAATCCTTACTCATGTTGTCTGATGTAAGCTCTAAGGCAGAAACACATTTCCTGAATTCCTGCTGGATCCATTGCATGACTGGACAGTCCCACTGGGTTAGCAAGTTTGCTTGTACTAACACAGAGAGAGTTGTTAGCAAATGTAAGACACTGCAGATGAAATTCTGAGTTTAGACTCAAACTCAGTTACCCCAGACACACAGATGTCAATTTGCCTTTCAAACCATAACTTGAAACATTTGCTTTTGGTGTTTTAAACTATTAAACCTTTCCCTTCTAATGGGACCATATGCCTTAAATTGCTATAAGATAAATGCATTCTTATTCTTTGGAGAATTGCTAGCAGATTAATTTTTTTTTAATATTAAGAAGTTTATTTTTTTTTAATATTAAGCAACAGATGACTAAAGATTAAAAATAAATAGAATTCTTGCTGAGCTGCATTGTTCTTAGGGAGCAATATTATATAACTTGACCTCAGGTCTGGTTTATGTCAATCCTATGTAAGGTTCAGTGTGGCATTCAGAATGAGCCTAGAGCATCTGATATTGAAGCTTAACCTACCACTCTGTAAGTCACACACATGTGTGATTCTTGGTAAATTAATAAAATTTTTGCTTGATTTTTGCTTGAAAATAATGGCAGTGTCCTTGGACTTGGTAAAGAGACTAGCCCTATTAAATATCAGTCAGAAGTGAGGTATACCACTCATTAGTCAATGCAACTTTGTAGATTTCTGTGATTAAAACTTAAATGTCTCCTGAGCAAATTCCACCATGAGGAGTGACTCTATTCCAACCCCCTTAGGACATGTCTGTGCAGCAAGGAGCAGACTGAACCATACTCCCTCTGCTAACACTCTGAAATGGCCAGATATAATCTAGCTTGGGTCCAAAAGCAGCATTACTGTAGCACTGTGCCCAAGCTAGTAAGTCCTGCTGACAACATTAGGACCAGACACAGAAGTAAGCTGGTGCTGTGTAGTTTTCTCTCATGAGCTCACAGCTATGAGATCTCTCCAGGGATCTCCCTTTTGCTCCCACATTTTGGTAATCCTGGTACCACGGGCTGCACAGGGCTCGAATGGTCTCAATCCCTGGACTCTGTCTCATACTGCATCCAGGCTGCTCTGAAGCTGGATCTGCAAGATCAAATTAGCTGCATGTACACAGTGTCACATCACACCCTGACAGCTGTGAGTGGATGTTCTCTGTACAGCCACACAGCCCATGCAGGCTACTCAGCTGTCTCTCATGCCAGCCTGGCTGCACCAGCACATGGGCAGCCCTCCCTCCCTCCTCCCAGGTGGCAGGTCATACACCAGCCTGCCTCCACTGACAGGCATTTTTTACAGCCCACCTCCAAGACCAGACCTCCCCCCCGTCCAAAATTCTAACCAAGGTCCTTTGCCACCAGAGAGCAGGAGCCAGATGGAGCAGATATTTCATGGCCTATTTGTCACCATATAGCACAAGGATAACACTCAAATTCATGAATACACATATTTCAAACAGGATCTGTCTTTAGTGGGAGAGAAAACGTTTTCCTTTCAGAGCCCAACATCAGTGATTCCTCAGTCTTTCCATCTCTGTTGCTGCCAACAGCTTGACCTTTCATTCCCACACGCTACAGTGCCAGGATAAAGGGAAAACAGCCAGGACCCCCATGGAGCTTCCCCACTCCTGAGCCAGCTTATTGTCTGCTTGAGGCTGCTCTTGCCACCCTCTTTGTGCTGCCTTCCTCTCTGCTGCACCCCCAGAGCCAGCCTGCCTTCCCACCCTGGCATCCCTGCACAGGGACCTTTCCCTGAAAAGGACATGCTGAGGAAGCACAGCCCTGCAGTGCAGGTATCCTCATGAGATGTCTGGCATTGTTTTCTCCAGATGCCTGCATGAGAGAGCTCCTCCATCAGGAGTTTCTGTACAGCCTCAGGTGCAGGTATTCTGATGACAATATCCCCTGAAACTTGCTGAAATATTGCAAAGCTGAACATGTGGAAGCAAGCAAACCCCAGCAGTCTGAACCAGTGCCCATCCCTCCAGTGCCCAACTGTACATACCCTTCCTCACCCTCTCCAAAAAATACAGTCCTGTTTCTCTAGGATTTTGGGCACTTTTATGGTCATGCAAGTGCTGTTCCTTGGGGACAGACTGTGGGGTCTGTTGCTTGCCCATGACCAGTGTGATTCATCTCACACACCAACATATTTAGGTTCGTTACAGGAATAAAGTATAAGTTCTGATTCTGGGCTGTCTCTTCCTTCTCCTTTAAGGTTCTTAAAGGTGAGGTTATTCCCCTGTGGGACACTGTATCATGAGGCCACAGAGTTCAAGATGGGAAGTCAAGTTTTGGGATGAGGGGCTTCTGGGGTACATGTTATTGCACAGATGCCCCAAATATTGTGCCTGGAGCTGCCCTCAGTGCCTGGTGTTTGAACAGGGTAGTTGATTCTCAGGACTGCCTTGGCAAAGCAATGTAAACTATGATTCTCACAAATTCTAGTAAGAAAAGGGTCAGTCTTGACTAATGCTAGCTTCAATAAATTCAGGTTGAAAGATATAGACTGCAATGAACTTTTCCAAGAAATCTTTCCTGTTTTTAGCAAATTCATATAACTCTTTGG
This sequence comes from Peucedramus taeniatus, assembly GCA_013400575.1. Classification (NCBI taxonomy): domain Eukaryota; kingdom Metazoa; phylum Chordata; class Aves; order Passeriformes; family Fringillidae; genus Peucedramus; species Peucedramus taeniatus. Next base: position 53,925 of record WBNO01001164.1, on the reverse strand, counting down.
ACTTCTCTGACCGCAGATAATTTTATTTTCTTATTATGGTTGTAGAATTTATTTGTTAAAAGATATCCAAGTAATTGTTTGAGAACAAGGTATAATGTCAGGGATTCAGCAAGACCATTCTCCACACGTAATGTGGTGAAAAAAACAACTAGAGGGATGGGGGCTAGGAGGGAACCAGAAGAGACTGAAAAATGCATTTTTAAGAGGCTGACTTGATAATTTTGTTAGATGACACAGACTTTCCCCTTAGAAAATGAAGTATCAGGGCTTTCTGAGGTCAGAAAATGACTTGGCACCATGAACCCATTAGCTGGAGGCAGATTTTAAATGCATTGGATTGACATGAAGGTGAATCATTATGGTGAAGAAGAACACTGGATAAACTATACACAAAACCTGAGCAGACACACGCTGAACTCTGTGACTTAAAGTTGCAATGCTCCTTTACTGGATGGCAGGGATGGGATTAGCATTGCCAAAGAATACTGTGCTGGAAGTGGTGTTCTGGAAAGGGAACACAACAGTGGCAAGAAAGCAGAGATGAGAGGAACAATTATGAGAGTAAGGAAAGAGTCCCTACAAATGGTGTATGAAATTGGATGGCAATGATTCATTGTCTTTCTGAGCAGGATGGATATTCAAGCTGCCACAGACTTGAATAAACATTGGTCATGGTATTCACTGAAGTTGACTAAAGTCCTGATATTAATTTCAGTGGCGCAAGATTGATCCCTGGGGTCAGTTCTGTGCAGAGGAATGTGAATAGAAGGCGCTATAAAAAGTAGTAAAATAAAACATAAAGAAATTTTCTAAGTGCCTTGGCTCATGGCCCTGAGCATTAACTTTGCATTACTCCTCCACCCACAAGCCATGGAATCAACCAGGCCCCTTTGGCCCTACTCCTGGCAAACAAGTCTCAGTGTCTTGTGGCACATGGAAATCATATCTGACCCTCAGAAGGACATTCACACGTGGACTTCTCATCCCAAATTAGGCCCCATGCCTTCTCTCTAGTTATGAAAAGCAAAAAGCTTCTCCACAGTTTATGTGAAACACCCAAACATAGATCCTGCTTTGTCCACCTGGATGGTTTGTGGAAAGCACTCACACTTTACATACGTGCTTCAAATATAGAACACAAAGAGCTTCTTTAGAGATGTGAGGTCCATAATCTTTTGCAGAGGCTGCTCAACGTTGCTGAAAAAGGCTGAAAACTCTTCTTGTGTTGTATGGCATATATGCAGGTAGTGACTTCTGTGAGGTGACTGCTAAATGCAGAAGAGCAGCATTTGGTTGGATCAAAGGTCTTCCTGGCCCAATATCTCCTTTTTAACAGCAGCCATAAACAGACACCTGGGGATAAGTAAGACCACAGCAAGCATGTAAGGTATTTCTCACTATTATCCTGCCAGACTCCAGGCATTGTCAGCATAGGACATCCTAATCCAAACATGGGTTTCTATGTGGTCTGTTTCTCTTCCACGACCATGAGCATTCACCCCAGAATCCAGAGTAATTAATGTTACACAACTATAAAATCAGCACTAGCTCTGCAACGTGAAAATGTGTCAGAAACTGTTCTGGCCAGGAAGCAGAGTTAAGTGGGGATGACTTTGAGCCTTATTACATAGACAAATTGCTTATCTGTACTCAGCCTTTAAGGCAGACTGTGAAAACCATGTGCTGGTCTACCTCTATCTGTATTGTGAATAACAGTGCTAGAAGAGAAAAATATTGATGTTGCTAGCCTGGGAAAACTGCAGTTCTTGTGAAAATAGATTCCTTTCCATGCCTTCCCATCAGAGATGTGAAAGGGGGCCAGCTGGCTAAAGTAAGCAGGTAAAGAAGTAAATAAGGACTCCCTGACAGCTGGGAGCTAAGAGGTCCACATTAAGACTGAGAAGCTTATTTCAGGAGGTTGAACTTCTCTGGTAGCTTGCCAAGAGACTAAAAATCAGGAAATCTTGGAGACTACTGAAACAAAGAGAAAAACATGAGGTTACTTCCAGGTGATTGGATACAGCCATATAAAAAGTACTGTATCAATCACCAATACACACAGCTATTCCAGAATTCATTACTTGACTGCACTAGCTTCATTAATCCATAGTTCCCCATGGTTTAAAATATGAGGGTGTAAGAAATCAGAACAAGTGACTCTTATTCTCAGTAATACAGAAGCCTGAAGAACTGCCCAGCCCAAAATCTTGTCATTCCCTGGAATAAATGCTGTATATCTTGCAAAGAATTCAAATAACAATAATTGCCGGCATAATAATTCACTTGCACAACTGTAGGAATAAGATAGCAGAGCTGTGCTGTGGTCACTTTGAAAACTAAATTACTTGGCAAAGTTACTTCACAAAGCTCTGAAATATGTATCAGGAAAGCACAACATATAAAAAAGCAACACAGGTTTCCCATTAAAGCTTTTCTATCCATAAAGTGCCAGAGGCTAAACTGCATGAAATACTCACCGAAAATCCCCTCATTGGTCTTTTCTTTGTCATAGTCAGAAGAACATTGAACTGAAACTGTTGTATTTGGCAAATAATATTAGAACTGCAAGTGAATTCAAAATATCTATCACTAAGACAATTCAACTGATTGTAAATTGGACCTGCATGAGCAGGCTGGAGAGAGCACTCGTCTGTTGCTGCAGTAATTATTGTACACAAGCATTTCAGCAGGGTGTCAGCTCTACAGGCATGGCATCATTATAAACCTCTCACTGGTGTAGCTGACCTCGAGAACTTGTCACTGTCACTGGTCTATGGAAATAATAGACTTACATTATAAATAAACTTCCTTTTTTAATGAATATCTGCCCATTTTGGAATTCTAGATACATAGGGCTGAGACAGACCTTGAGGGGATCATTTTGTCTCTCGTCTTGCTCTGAGACAGACATGCCTGAAAGATATTTGTTTTAGCTGCTATAAAAGATCTCCAGTAAGTGGGATTTCACAATTCTTCCAGCATGTGAGGTTGCTTTGGCATTTAACTATTAACAGCATTTTTCTTTATATACCACTATCAATCTGGACTGTTTACTGATTAGAGACAGTCTATATGACTGCAAATTCATGCCACTGTGTCATCCTGGGTTTATGCTGCCCTGAAGATTATGAAAATTCTAAGTTAAAGTGGTTTTTTAATTGTCAGTTTATGAAACTTGCCCTTAATTTCTGAAGGTTAGGCTGGAATCTTATAGTCACAGAAACCGTGACCACATTAACATGCACAGTCTGGTGCCATACTGAGAAACCAAATTGGCAGGATGGGGGTTATGGATGGTATTGCAAATCTGAGCAAAAGCTCAGTTCAGTTTTAAGATAAGAGACTGGGTTTTAGACTGGAGGGGAAAATCAGTATTTATAACACAGACATAGAGAAAATTGGATGTTATTCAGTAACCTTTGGAGCAAACACTTCTACAAAGAAGAAAAATAGCTTCATGATTAGTTTATCCAAATCATCTCTCAGTATGAATTTCTGGAAATACGACAAAAAATTAAGTGTATCAAATAATAAATAGGATAAAATTATCTTCAGCCACTGCATTCTCATCAGTTACAGCATAGGTAGCTTCATTTGCAAACTGAATACACCATTCTGAAAGTAATCAAATATGTCCTGAGCAATGCTACATGCTGTCACACAGGCCAGACCAAAAATAGAGAGCTGATTTCATTGCTGGAAAATAATTCACTTCAATAAGCATTTTACACAACCATTTGACAAAGACTAACAAATCTGCTTTTTACAAGCACTGCTACTGGTGGCAAGTAGCTGATTACTAGGCAATAAACAACCTAGCAACAACCTATAACCTACAGTAACAACCAGCCCATTACTAGATGATAGGGACATGAGGAAAAAGCTTAACATCCAGATGCTGGCTTGTTCTGGGACAAACTACAAGTTAAAGAATGTCTTTCAACATCCATATGATGACAGAAAGTAAATTTAATTATCACTCCTCCTCCCCAGAAATATTAGCATCTCTCTCAGAAGGACAGGCTGAGAGAGTTGAGCCTGTTCATCCTCGAAAATAGGACACTGAGAGGGGACCTCATCAATGTATAGAAGTATTTGAACAGAGGGTGTGAAGAAGATGGAGATATCCAAGAACTGTCTGGACACAATCCTGAGCAATGTGCCCTAGGGTGATCCTGCTTGAGCAGGGAGGCTGGACTTGATGACCCACTGTGGTGCCTTTCAACCTTGCCCATTCTGTGATTCTGTGACTGTGATGAGGCTGAAGGAATACTCTGTACATTGCTTTTGTTCTCAGAGAGACCTGGTAAGGTGAAAAGGTGTGCCTGCAGTGCACTGCATATTGAGAATATAAACACAGACTTGAGAAAAAGCTGATGTAAAAGAAACAGAACTTTTAACATGGCATGTGAGATGCAGCATGTGAGACATGGCATGAAGCACATAATGCCACAAACAGCACTCACAGAGCTCCAGGCAGTTGGTGTAGACCAGCTATTCCCCCAGGACAGCTGAGCACCACACTTAGCTGGAGCACAAGTGTGCAAACTGTGTTAAACACAACTATGGGTTGTGGGATTTTCCCCCTTGAGGAGAGGAATAAGAAAAGTGCCTATTAGCTTTATAGTTTTTTTATGTGATACTTCCTTCAAATTAGAATTCACCAATTTATTTTCTGTCCATAAAACAATGATACAAAAATCTCATATATTATGGTTTTGTGGGTTCTTACTTATTTTATTTCTTAAACAAGCAAGCAATGGTTAGCTAATTCTTGGCCAAACGGGATACCTGCAACTATTCTCAAGTCCCATGATTTTTGGTCCTGTTACTTTTTCTATAGTAAAGGAATATTGTCTGTGCATGAATGAGTGAGCCAATCAGAGTTTTAAAATGGAAACCATTCACCCAGGTTTCCATACAGTGCTAATTGCTCCTCATGGAAAGCATGGAAACATGAGATGATTTTCTATTAAGAAACTGCTGATACATTTTTGTAACTCCCAAATTTACTTTAAAAGACTAAAGTGATTGAGAAATATTCATTCTTCCTCACCCTTCAAAACTCTCTATGCTGTACAGTCCAATTAATGTCAAGAACTGCCTTAGAAATTATCCAGGCAGGGCTGGAAGGACCTCCAGAATATGCTGCCATGGTATAGTGGACTTGGAAACCTCCCTAGGCAGGAACTGGTAAAAGTGATTAAAAACTGAGCTTTGTGATTTCATTTCTCTCTTTTTCTCTTCTATCTCACCAGAAGAACACTGAATTAGAGATACATTTGTGTTGCTAATGAGAATGTCTACAGCTATATTTAAAGGGATAATTATTTTTGACAAGAGATGAAAGAGCCTCTCTTTGGGGGTGGGGTTGGGGTTAATCTAACCACACTCTGGTGGGACTTGGATTTCCTTTTGTGTTGATTTACATGACATGGTTGAATTCTTCTGACCTGAAGCTCTGCAGTGCAAGCCTGATGAAATTTTACGACTTTGCTTTAATGTATGCAGTTGCAACTGAGCTTTCTTCTCCTCACAAATTAAANTGGGATTGTATATGTATGTCCCATTTGAGATTACACACATGTGCTCCATTTGAGAGTAACATATGTCCAATCTGAGATTTATATATATATATATACATATATATATATCCATTCCTTGTAGACATGTCTCAATAAGTTGTTTTGGATCGTGCAATTATTTGTCTTCCTTATACTATCTGACAAGTATAAAGTGATGGACAGGTGGAAATCCACCTGTGACTTCATTCCTCTGGATTTCAAAAGGGGAAATCAAGGAAAACTATTGGAATTATTCCTAAAAATAAAAGAGATTATTTTAAGTAAAAATATTCCCTATTTCTCATAGTACAATCAACCATTTCAACTGCATAAAAAATACAAATAGGTGGTAGACTAGCAACATTTGATTAGTTCTAGATAGGCCCTGCTCCAGTTGTCACTGAATTTAAGGGCAGTATTTTTGCTGGGTGACTTTGAATCAAGTGTTGAATACCTCTCCCCTCATTGAGCCACCTCAGCACACACCTGACCTACAGCAGGAATCTGCAGTTGTACTCAGCATGTTTGTAAACAGAAAAACATTGTCCATGCAGTGAAAAATATGGCAATACTTTAGAATACAATAGGACAGAATATTTCAATTGAAAAGGACCTAGAAGGACCCTCTAGTACAACTGCCTGACCAATTCAGGGCTCACCAAATTAAAGCCTATTATTAAGGACCATGGCCAAATGTCTCTTAAATATGGACAGCTTTGGGGCATCAACCACCTTTCCAGGAAAGGAAGCCTGAAGTGTTTGACCACACTTTTGGTAAAGAAATGGTTCCTAAGGGTAGTATTATGTGGGTTACCTAAAAATATCCCATATTCTTGACCCATTAATTGACTTTTCCTTATTTCAATTTTCTTCTCCTGTCCTCCTAAAATATCTGTTGAGTATACATTAAACGTTAACCAGTCCTGAAGTTTCTTGTGACTGGGCTAATTCAGGATAGTCTAGCAAAGAAATTCCTTTCTCTAGCCCCACTCTTGCATGTGCAAAGAATTCCCCATCACTTTAAAACCCAGAATTAACATAGGCACTCTGACTGAAGGAAATCAGAGCCATCAATTTCACCAGGTCGGTCATCAGGTATCTTGAATCCAGTTTTGAACTATTTTCTATTCCCCTGCTCTACCTCCAATAATTACACATGCTAACAAATAGCATGACCTTTAAATAACCAAACTTAAACATGACTCAGCTTGAGCCTTTCTTTCCTTGCTCCCAAAGCAAGTAGCTCATTGATTTTTAAAGCATATAAAATAAATGAAATTTTGTGAGGTTAATGCAAAAGGAATTGGCTCAGTTGCAGGAGCACTCACAGCCCCTTCTTCATGCTGTCAGTCAAGGCAATTTGATTCTAGTGCAAAGGATTTGATTTTAGCTCTCACATCCTGGATCCCCACAGGTCCCCTCTGTTCTGGCCACCAATGGTGCACCTGGTGGTGCCCACATGCCCACCAGGCTGGAGAGGTTTTTGGTGATGTAGGAAATCTAGTGGCTTCCCCACACACCAGCTATTCCTTCAGGGCATTGCCCTACAAGCCAGATTATCAAACTAGTTGGGGAGTTTTCTCCTAACTAGGCACAATCCTGTTGCTATGTGTATGGGATAGGAGTGCCTGAAATGACCAGCAGAAAGTTATGTGTGTCCCACCTGGAACTGCCTGTGGCTGCAGCCTCATTTGAGATGTAGAAGATGAGGGGGGATGTTCTTCTTCTGGCACGCACACCACAGACTAATTTGAGCCAGAGTTTCAACATAAATCTTCTTTCTCACCCAGTGAACATTTAATTAATTTACAGATTCGCACATTTGCAAGAATAAAGGTTGTTAGTGAGGGCATTTCTCTGAGACATGGGATCAATCAGCCAGAACAGAGATTTTGACCTGAATTTCCTGTGTGATTTAAAAACTAGGATGCTGATTGATCTCAGCAGCATTCTCCATCCTTTAACAAACCCCTCTTAGACATGTCTCAGAATTGATTCTTCAGTACCTAAATAGCCTGGGAATTAGCCATTACAAAACTGCAATTAGGTTTTGACAAGGCCATTTAAAACTAACCTCCGCTGAGAGCAGAGAGCAGGTAAAATGAGAAGAAAACAATGACACCCCAGTGCTTCAATCAGGTTTAGTTTTAGCTCTAAAAGCTAAATGAATTTGCAGCATGAAGAGTTTTGCTCAAACTCTTGCCCCTAAATTTCTTAGGTTTTTAAGTAATCCCTGTTTCCTACTTATTTCTTTCTAAATTGTCTCCCATATTTCACTCCCTTGTGTCTATTTCCACAGGAGAGAGTTTGTTATCCTGGAATTTAGTTCAAAACTGAATGCCATAACCAAATATTATTATGGGGAAAGTCTAAAAATTGTCACAAAAGCTTTGGTTGAGTATGACTGTCAGTTTTGTGTTTCACATAAACAACAGGTTTTCCCTTCTCTGTCATTGCTATTCTGACTCCATGTTGGAATCAGGTGTCACTTATACCACTTCCCATGAGTATTTCAACTATGATTCAAAACTTCTTTGGCACCCATGTCAGGAACATTCGAACAAATTCCATGTAACCCTGCATAAATCACATTCTGTTCCACTTTACTGAAGTTTCTCAAGATGTTTCAGCCTCCAGGAACTAGGACCTGTATTAATAGGTAATAGAATGTGCTACTTTAGTTTGCATGATTTTCCTTTGTTCATCTTTAACAAAGCCTTGAAGTTTCGTCTGATAAAGGCAGAAGTTTTCTTTTGCCTGTTAGTCCACTTGAAATCAGAATGAACAGATATTCACTCCTAACACATTTTGCTCTTTTATTGTGATTTCCTTTTTTCTTTCTGAAAAGCATATTCCTTATTTTACAGACCCAAATTGGGCAGGTGAGTCTGTAATTTGTCTGGATTAATCCTTTCCTGCAGTCCCAGTGGGGTGCTACAGAATCATTCACTACTGTAAATGTGGGGCTGTTCTGCTATCAGTTATTAATAGAGCTCATTAGCCCTCCGAGGTGTTTGTGACAGGGCTGCAGAGCACTGGTAGAACAGAGGGAAGTTTGGGATGCTGTGTGAAGGAAAGACATGTGGAACTACCCAACAAAGTGCTGTGATCAGAGGCAGCAGATTTTGCAGAAGGGAGCCAGGGGCTCTGCTGAGGGCAGCCTACGTGGGCTGGGTGATGGTGGTGGTGCCTCACAAGGGATGGTCCCAGCAGGTGCCAGAGCATCTGAGCAGGGTCTTGGCACAGATGAAGCTCCCCATGGAAGACACAGCCCCACAGGGGTGCCTGGGGACTCTCTCTAGGGCTGGATGGAAGGTGGGCTCTGCCTGTAGGAGCTGTGTGCTGCTGGACAGCCTTTCCTCTCGCCAAGAGAAGAGCTGTGGGAGCAGATCTGCAGACTGGGGAGTGGAAGAGATTATAGAAAGAAGTTGTCCAGATCTTCTCCATGACTTTGCAGGTACAAGAGCCTGAACATTCAGCTGTACTGAAGGAGACACAGGGACAGTCTGAGCTTGTCTGGTTGGGAAACAGAGACTCTCACAATGACCGAGGCTGGAAGCTTCTGCTTTGAGCACCATGACATTGGGGACCCAAACAGACTGAAGAAATGGGCTGACAGAGCATTGGGAGCCACCCAGGGGAGGTAAGCTCTCTCTCAGCAGTGTTGAGAAACATCTATATGCTCTGTCCCTCACTGGGGTCCCCAGTACAAAAGAGATGTGACAAACTGAAGTGAGTGCCACACAGGCCCATGATGATCATTAAGGGAGAGTGGGGCTTCTGCCATGTGATGTGAGACTGAGAGGCAGAACTGTTCAGCCTGGAGAAGGGAATTCTCATGGGAGAAGTCTTACCCAAATCTCTGATGAGGGAGTAAAGGAGACAAAGTCAAGTTAATCTTGGTGGTGCTCAGTAATAAGAAAAGAGGCAAAGGGCAAAAAACTGAAATACAGAAAATTCTGCTTAATAGCAAGGAAAAGCATTCTACTGTGAGAATGACTGACCACTAGAGAAAGTGGCCCAGAGAGGTTGGGGAGTCTCCATCCTTGGAGACTTAACTGGACACGACCTTGAGAAACCCATTGCAGGTGGCCCTGCTTTGACCAGGGCAATTGGACTAGATATTTCCAGAGCTGCCATCCAGCCTCAGCTGTCTTGAGGAAAACTGTCTCTTGCCAAACATCTCAGAGCTGTTGAGAATGCTGATACACCAGCTTACTCTCCTGCTGAGCATTTCAGACTGGCCAGAGCCCAGGAAAACAGAACAACACACTTAAGCAGCATATTAGAAAAGGGCCTCTAATTCATGGCATTTATTTATGACTCACCTAAGGGTACTGTAGGGTTGCAAGCACAGTAGAAACTGTAAAAGTTTTCTAGTTTAAAAACTATTTTCTTTTAATAAATTCTGCTTATGTGGCACTCTAAGTACTAGTTTGTTTTTCAGGAGGCTGTTAGCATGCTGTGTACAACTGCCTGCAGCATCCCTAGGTGAAGAACCTCTGAAATTCAGAGACATGCAAATGACTCTGAGGATACAGTAGCCTGCCTAGGAATACAGGAATCACAGATTGCTACCCAGGGTAGGTAATAATGAATTTTGACACATGAGGGAGAGTTATCAGGCAGAATAAGAAGTACTAGGTTGGGAGACCATCCCATCCTATAACAATGAAAAATTTATTGTTGTCGTCAACCACCAGGAGATAATAGGGAACTAAAGTTGTGTAAGACTTATAGATTATGCCAGTTACAGCCCTTTTCTTTCCCATTTTTGTGATGAAAAACATCTAAAGAATTTTAAGATACATTCATATATTTGGCTATCACAGTCATCCTAATTAGTTTTCAGGGCAATCTTTTCCTGCATAACCTTTAGAAGCAGCACCATAAGATCTTTATCCCACATCTAATTGATATCTTGAGTCTTTATAGCATCCTGAGTTATGCTCAGACACGTATATAAATATGGACTGAATTTTGGCTCATGCAGAAGAGAAAAAAGTTTTTTCAATCCATCTCATTTCTACTGTGCAATAGAACCATGCTTAATTTGTTATAGTTCAGCCATCTTATAGAAAAAGACAGTATATTATTAAAGAAATTTTACAGTAAGCACAGACATGAAAGGTTTTTCATCCTGAGCAAAGTATCTTATCATAACCTCTTTACCTGTCTCCATAAGGGATACTAGAATGTTTAAAGATTCACACAAATTTTGTAACAATGCAGCTTTTCATCAGAAGATGCATATTTACAGAGTAGGAAGGATCAATTGAAACATTTCTGGTTTTACAGACTTTCAGCAAATTAATTCCTGCTGGTCTGTCCTCAAGTTAGGTATCTTAGAAGCTGCAGCATCACTGATATGAGTATCCTCAATAAAATTAACAGTCTTGACATTTTCATTACAGTTACTGTCTGCCAAATTCAAGCAGAACACCAGCTTCACTGGACATAGGCCTACAAGGTCTGGGAAGGCACCTTTCACAGAAATCTTGGGGATTTTATGTTTCTTTTCAAATTCAGCCTTTCAAAAAAAAAAAAAAAATCTTATAATGCAGAAACACTGCTTTCTGAAAAGCACTAATACTTGACGTTACAGTGCACTGAACAGAGATCCTCTCCAGAAATCATTACCAGGAAACTGCATTTAGTTCCCATTGATGCTGGGATTTTTGCCTGAGTATAAAACTCAGCATTAAGCTAGGAAAAATATAACATGAGTAATCCAAATTAACACATCTTTCTAAGAACTCTATTAACAATATACCTTGCATCCTCCACAGACGTTTTAGGGGAAAAGTATCTCTGAGCTATAGCTTATCAGGTAGCTTCCACTCCTGGGATCCAAAACACCAAGGCCTAATTTCTAGTTGTAGGAATTGCTACTTTGTGCCTCTGTTTTTCTACCAATAAGACAGGATAATGAGCTCTTCTTCCTTTATAATACATTTTAAGATCTGCTGGGGTTACACTGATTAAGAAACAATGATATTTGGGGCTGCTATTATTAAAAATAATGAAAATTAATAAGACATTGAATTAATGTGAATTTTCCCGATCTCCCCACATGGATTTCCTGCTTATTACATCAGGCCTCTACAGAATTACTTAATAATGTCATGCATAAACAATATATTCCTATTAGGATTTTTTATTTTGGTCAATCCACAATAAATACAAGCCATGTTAAAAAACACACTGATGTGCTTCAACTGCACAAAATATAATACTTCTGAAAATACAGAATTGATCACCATGAGTTATAAATATGCCAAAAACTTCTCTGACCTACTCAGCAAGTCCATCTCAAAGCATTTCTGCCCACAGACTGCCTATCACTAATTACAATTTGCTGAGGTATAATTCTGCTTGGACATGCTCTAAATTTGGTATGGCCATATCCCTGCTAGGAGCTAGCCCAGAAGCTGCCCCCTGGTTGCTCCTCCCATTTTTCCCATGCATATCCACCTTTTGACCCATCAATTCACATCCTCAAGAAGCTGGCAGGAGGGAAAAACTTTTTTTTATGAGTTGGCTCACATTTATTTGTTCTAGGAAAGAGGGCATGGAGCAGTTTGGCCCACCTCAATTCAGTGTCAGTTTTTCAGGTGCAGCCCATCCTTGTGTAATTTTCTTTCTCAAACTCTAGCCCCTTCTTTATCTTTCAACGATTGCTGTGCACCTCTGCTCAGAGCTCTGCATGGCAATTTTTATGTCTCTCTCCTCGGAAAGACCTTGAAAATTCTGGCTCCATCAGTGTATCAGAAGCTTAGCCTATTTTTACTAATGTGCATTACATGATGGTGCCAAATTATACTTTATTAGTCCCTTATGAGGGCTCTAATCAAAAAGTCTTTTGAAAATCCAAGTATGCTGTTTCCAGCAGGTCCCCTGCATTATCACTGAAAAGAGCTCAAACAAGGTAGAGAAGCACATTTTTTCCTTAGAGAAGCAGTGCTGCTTTGATCCTGAGGAGCTATACTTACCCAAGCATTGTGCAGTTCTACCCCAGTTGAACCCTCAGTCAGGTTCCCTGCTATCATAATAAAGTTTACTGATCTGTAAAGCCTCAGATGCCCAGAGTCTCATTTTGAAGATAAGCATCATGCTAATGGGTTTTAAGTTTTCAGGCTCCCTTGCTGTAAAGACTATAATATATCCTTGTCAATGTTGCTCCTCTTTAATGCTTTGTTTGTTTTCAAATCCTTGGATGAGTGTCAGTCAGTCCTCATGATTTACTGCTCCTGGGTTTCACAAGTTGTACCAGACATTCAGTCTATTAAGGGCTCTGATGTGATTTTAAATAAAAGCGCCCTTTAAATAGGATTTTCCCCATGTTCCACAATAAATATTGATGCACAAGTGTGCTTTAATTCCTCTGCTTATTTCTATTATAGCTGATAAAATGAAAAAAAAGTCATAGGAGTGAAACTTTACTTAAAAACACTTTTTCAATGTACCACTGTCCTAGCATATTATAAAACTCACTGTGAGAATTTGCTTAGCAGGATTGAAGCCAGCGATATAAAACCATCCAGGTAATTTTCAACACTTTGTTCTACCAGGGATAAAATGCACAGTTTGCCTGAATCCCCTCAGCAAGTGCCTCCACTCTTCTGAGTGTAAGAAAAGCCCGAGGTAACTCCTAATTTAGGTGCAACTACTGAATTCCTTAAAAAAAGAGGAGTATGAGAAATAAAAAAAAAAATCCAGAGCTCAACTTGGAGTTTCTCAGTCCACATTTGCTCCAAAGAGCATCTTTGTCTTCTGTGGGAGCCCACAGCTTTCCACCGACTGTGGACCTGCCCAATACACCAGGTAGATCAGCTACCTAAAATACACATTCCTGAATATATGGGAAAATAGTGTTATGTTCCAATATTCCCCCCAGTTTTCCCAAGGCTATTTTTCTTTACTGGAAGACTCTTCTAATGTTGTTCAATTGTTGTTATTTTTAAGCATACCTCAGTTTGTAACACTGTAAATATGAGCTGAACCAGTGACAATGCTTTTGAACACTAAGTGGAAGAAAGACATACTCTTTTGTGCATAAACAAAAATAAAAATTTGTTAACTTTCTCTTTGAAAGCCTCTGGACATTCATACCTAGGAGGGAGGGTGACAGAAAAATAAGGAGAGGGAGGGAACTGACCGGAGATGGTAATCCAGGCTGGTGCTTTTTCCTGCCTTAGGAAATATTTACTCAAAAGGAAGGATAAGACTTTGAGAAGCTATAATTTTCACATGGTTAGGAAGGAGGTTACTTGATTTTTTTTATTTTTTTTTTTTTAATATATAATTGCAAAGTAGGCTTGGATGCAATTTTCAACCTAAGAACACAGACTGCTGAACCCAGACACTGAGTACACAGGCTGGATGTATTCTGGCCATGGATCAAAGTTGTGCAGTGGTAGAAATTGTTATTTGTCATGCCAATACCTCCCAACACCTGCAGATAAAGTGCACTGAACACAAGGGGATGGACTCACAATTCCAGCAGTGTCACCCTCAGAAACCAGATCAGCAGGTGGCACAGCCACAGTTCTCCAGTTGACCACTGAGCAAAAATTGCCCAGACAAGACATTTCAGAGCCAGTAATGGTCTATTCTTCATTTTCTGGCTGGGTGAGCTTGCAGCACCAGGGCACTGATCTGTGTACTTGCTGTGTCAGCTGAAATCAGCCATAGCTCTGATCAGAGCAAATTAACTACAGGTGCTCAAAATGTTTTGGCATGATGACACTTTACCCAAGTCAAAATAATGCATAGGTGGCTTTAATGATCTTCACTTTGAGGTAAAACAGAACCTGTAGGTAAGGGCAGAGCACAGCACAGCAGCAGGAGGGCCAAGGCCCCCCTCTGCCAGGCTCAGGGCCATCAGACACACATGAGAAGCTTTGCTTTGAAGCAGGAGGCCAGGCAGAGCCACCCACCTGAGGCTCTGCTGACACTGGCACAGACTGAATGTACAGAAGAACAGCTAGAACTGAGGGACCAAGGCCCAAATTAAAGGTTTTTCCAGGGTTAATGCCAGTCTGGTTTGCTGGTTGAATGTCTATCAGCAGGTTGGAAAGCACCAAGTGTCTTCCAAAGCACATCCTTTAGCTAAGTTTCACCCAAATCAAATTCATTCAATGAGGATGATAAAGTGCCACTTCAATTTATCTTTGACCAAAAATGAAACATTAATGTGGATGTACCCAGAGTCTCCAACATACCAAGCTTGTGGTCTTGGTAAAACACATAAACACATAAAAACACTTACTGGCCAGTAAGTGTTTTTATTGCTCCAATTTTGTCATAAAATTCAGAGTTTCCAATTCAGTGTAGATCAGAAATGAATTTAAAATGTCAAAAGGCTCTCTGCAACAGAGTTGTTGGCAAGTGAGCAGCTCTACTCAGAGCACCATGTTGTTGCTCACCATGAAGAAAAAACATTGTGCTGCCTCTCAAGTTGGCATGGAGAGTCATTGACATGTTTGTTGCTGACGTTGCTCCTGAGGTTTCCTTACCTGTGAATTAATAAAGGGTTTAAATTTAAGACAGTAGAAAATATTAATCTGTCACATGCAAATAAATGGTTTAATTTATGCACCCATTTGTGGGGCTGGATTTGTGGGAGCTGAGGAGATGCCTCTAACTCTGCATGTTCATGTACTTTAGGGCCCAGCATGAGAGCCCTGCTCTCACTCCAGGCAAGGGCTTGTCCTGCTGCTGCTATGGCCAGCAGCAGCTCTGTGGGTCGTGTTCTCAGAAACAGCCTGTCAATACCCAGAGCTAATTCCTCAGCAGGATGTCAGTGAGAAAATACAAGACTCAAACTGGTCTCTGGACTCTGAAAAGAAATTCTGAAAGTACAATATAGCTTTATTCAGGCTAATTTTTTTCCTGGGGACAGGTTTCTGTAGAGGGCATCAAACCAGCAAACCCACCATTCTGTGTGGCTGCACTCAAGCCCCAGGACACTAATCAGAAAATGTAGAACCTGAGTGCAGTTTCCAAAGACTTTCGTGGCTGTCTCCAGCCCCAGACTCCCTCCCTCTGACCCCTAACACACTGCAATGAGCCAATTCAGAAGGAAGGTTGGTTCTATGGAAATTACCATAATGGATGTTTGTTCAAACCAGAAAATGAAATCTTGGGAGGCTCAGCCAGGGAAGAGTTGCTTAAGTTAGCAAACAAAGTGTAAGAACAAGGCAATGTACATATTTAAATGTGGAATTAGAAATCTGTAATCTGAACGGGACTAATCTTGAGGAGTCACAGAAGCTAAATACCCAACCAGGACCCACAGACCCCAACAGCAAGGCAGCAGCTGCAGGATGCCTGCAAGCAGAGCAGCAGATCAAAGGGGCCATCCCATCTGCTTGCCAGCCTGGCTCTCACTGTGAGCACCAGGGCTCCCTTCCACAGCCATTGCTGATATGTAATGTGCCCTCCAGCCCTGCAAGGGGTCTGCTCGCTCAGGATGTTCTGTGCTTTGACAGTTTCTCAGAGGGAAGAGTATTCTAAAACTATCAAATGCTTCAAAAAAAAATACAGTATGTGTTTCTTTTCACAAAGTCTCAGGCTAATGCATGCCTCAAGTAAAAGCTATTCAAGTGTCCTCTAAATGTGAATGGGATTGAGGATTTTACTTTTATCATTACAGAGCACTAGGCATTTTATTAAACATTGGCCATGCTGCCTGCAATGCAAAACTTTCCCCAGCAGAAATATAACACAAAGTACAAACTCCTTGGTCTACCTGTAGCTTTATGAAAATCTGAATAAAACGTGGAGAATCTACTGAATAAACTAAAATATTTGTGCACCACACAAACTACCCAGAAAAAAAGCTACTCACTTTTCCCTGAAATGCAGTCATGCCTGAAATGCAAGGCTTGAGAAAATATCATGGATACACAACCTTGAAGACAAGTCTGTCTGGAACTGGGTAGATACTTGTGATTGCTCAATTTCTAGTCTAATCAGGTCTAAAGTCTGGATCGGTTAAAAAATATGCACGGAACTTTGGTTTTGATAAAATACGGCAAAGTTATTGATTCCATTTCTTACTTGAAGAATTGGCTAGCAGCCCTCAAACCTTGTGATGATGCATTGATTTAGTGCTTAGTGCAGTTGAAAAAATGTGAGATGCAATAGATAAACAATTCAGTCCCCTGTCATTAGCATTGGTATCTTGAGAACAAGGACAAGTGCTATAAAAGCTGCAGAAGCAGGCAGAAATAGTGACAGAAATGTCTATCTGGACAGTAATGCTAATAACAGCTACTTGAGTCGCTAGGCTACCTTGAAAATTGTGCTGCCACATCTTCACTGCTGCCTAGCCAGCTATATTTGGTATATCTGTCTTTACTGTAGTCACACATCTTATTACAATACTTTTGGGAGTCTCCAAGTCACGTATTGAGGTCTTTTGCTTAAAATGTGAAATCTGCTGCTTGAAGTACAAATGACACCTTAGAAAGAGAAGGCCAAGCAAGCAATCAGTCAGCATTCCTGGAAAAAGTAGAGACAAATCCCTAGCATGTTACCAGCATGGCTATGACAGTGGTGCCAGTGGCTTCAGTCCCACTGACTGCATGAGAGTGCCCAAGAGCCACCCGTGCCAGAGCTGCCACATCTCTTCGAAATTACTCACTTGGTTTTGCTACAAAAGAAAAGGAAACTCTGGAATTTCCTGGGACAACTTATGCTGCTTTTTACACAGCTAAACAGCACAAGGTAGTTCACGACAGGATTTCCACTGAGACGCCACCAAGGCTGTGATCAATATTATTGACTGTTGCCTGGGGTCTGACACATGCCTAGGGTCCATGGAAGGAAGAAAGACCTGGTGGGAAAAAGCTATAATAAAAAGCCTATCCTTTGTAATTATTGCCAAAAGCAATTGATCTGGAGGAAGCAAAGATTTTTCTGTACTTGTTTTCTTGCCACCCCGTTGCAAATACCCGAAGCCCAGATGACTCATGGCCATCACAAATGTCTGGAGGCACATGTCAAAGCTGGGGGGCTCCTGCAGTCTTGGGGACTTATTTCAAGGTTCAAGTTCTTGGTTTATGTACCTAATACTAAGCAGAATCTCAGGAAAGACTGTGTTTTATCCTTGCAGCTGCCTCAAGGTTAGCACACGCCTGCCATATGGTGGGCTGAAGACCCATCCAAGTATTTTGAGTACCATTTAATTGCTTTTAATCAGCAACCAGAAGCCAACATCAAAAGGCCTTCTTTTGAAACTGAACACTCTGAAACCTCAAATAAATTTCTACCCAGACTGAGGTGTAGGACTGCATAGCTAGAAATTGGACTTTTATCTAAATTTACTTATCTGGCACTATGCAAGCTTAAGCAGTTGGGTTTTCTCTCAAGGTGACTGTGCAGAGAGATCCTGATGGAGCTGTTACAGTATTCACTGGCACAGAAGTTAGCTATGTGTCAGCCATTAATACTGCTTAAACCTCAGATTTACAGAATGATTTTCTTCAATGTGCTTCAATGCCAGAATTTACTGGATTCTTGTGTAACTGATTACAATAGGAGTAGCTGACAGTTCTATCAGACAGATAAGGACACTTGAATCTTTTCTGCACTATTTCTAAGACAAAAATACCTTAAGATGTGTACTGCCCACCCACACAGAAGGCGAGATTTTATTTTTTAAAGGACTGCAGACTGACAATCACCTCCCAAGGGGTAGTCACACAGCCTCATAAAGGATGCAACTTCTTGTGAAGTTTCAGGGGTGGCATTAACTGCTAACAGAAGTCATCCCAAACTCCATATATTGCCAGCTGCCAGAGCCTTTCACTTCACCTTTAAAAAATAGCCGCAGTGTCATTTTGCAGAAAGAGAAAAACTACATCCATGAGGAAACTTGTTCAGACACAGTTTGCCATCATGTCTGTGTGGCTGTAAAGCACAGATCATCTGGAGCAGCAATTAAAATTGGAGGAGGACGAAGAGGTCAGTGGACCAGTCAATAATCAGAGCGCCTTCTCCCCACAGCTGGCACACAACCCTCTGCAGCTTGTTGCTTAATTAAGATTTGGAGTTTTCTGCAGTGCACTTCTGCCATCTAGAGGCTTTTCTGCCCTACTGGAAATGTCTTCCAGGAGGGATCTTTTTCCCTTCTGTATCCCAAACATTTTTAATCAGGTATCAAATCTCTGATTAAAGGATGGCAAGGCTAAGACTAATATCATATATGACTAAAATAGAATAAAGCATAGGTTGGAAATATGAAAGAGGTTTCTTTTGAGTCACAGCTTTGGTGGACTTCAGATTTTATCACATAGTTATACTTCATAATAATGGCTCTGAAATAAACCATTTTGAAGCAGAAGGGATAATACAGAAGACCTAAATCAAAATCTAAGATAAACCATTCCAAATACTCCAGTACAAGACACCGATATTTTTTATGGTATCTGAGTCCGGAAAAGCTTTATGTTTATCACCCACAAAATAATTCAACTTATAATGAAGGTTGATCCATGATTAATACAAATCTTTTGCAAACTGCATTGCTGAGATACTGCAGTTAAACATCCCTAAGCACATAAAAGTAAGGGGATTTACATAATGAATCCCTCCATTCACCCCATCACACAACAACCCACCCCACATGGTTAAATCAGACCCCCAGGGCATACACAGAACGTCTTTTAAATCCCCAGCTATTGATGCAAGCAGGAAGACAGTGCCACTAGCTCAGCTACCTCCTATCCTGTAAGCTTTGAGCACCTCTGCTGTGCACAGCTCTCCTATTTAAAAGCCAGAGTCTTTTCTTCCTCTCTCGTTAAGGAACTACCCATTGCTCCATTAGGAGAGAGAACACACAGGCAAAAATGGAATGGGAGAGGCAAGTGTGGAAGGGTGAAAGCCCCAAGGCAGGGTGCAAATCCTGATTTAGGATCCATGCTTGCACTGCAATGAGAGGCATTGCCTCAAGGCTGCTTTTAACACCACTCGGCCCTGCTTCAATGGCAAATGGGAAAGCTGAGCTCCGGGGGCAGTGGGGGCTCTCCTGGACAGTGTTTGTACTTGGAGCCAGGTACATCAGGCAGCACAGTGCCCAGTGTTCAGCTTGTGTTCACACTGTGCTCAAGGCAGTCTGAAGGCAAGTGGAGCACGACCCAGAAAGATCCTAATTGCTCTGGTGCATCCATCAAATCCAGCTCCCCATAACTGCAATGTAATATACTCACTCAAATGTCAGCGGCCTCAGCCTAAAATAAAACCCCAAAATTCATGTTCAAGAGCTGCCTGAAAGTTCACCAGAAAGATATGGATCTGCCTGCAGTGTCTGTAAACCTTATGCTTCTCCTGAAGCCCTGCTTGAATGCCGAAGCTGCTGTGGAGCAGGGTCCAGGTGCCCTCAGTAACCACAGCCAATAGCCATGTTTGGAAGTATCTAACAACAGGATCAGCCTGCAAACAACGCATAGCTGCAGTTTTGTTGGTTGGTTTTTTTTGATTTTTTTGTTTGTTTTTGTTTTTTTGTTTGTTTGTTTTTTGGGTTTTGTTTGGTTGGTTGGTTTTTTGGGGGGTTTTTTTTTTTTGTAGTTTTTTTGTTTTTTTTTTTTTTTTTGTTTGTTTGTTTGCTTGTTTGTTTTGCTTTTTTTGATAGAAGGGGTGGAGAAGATTGATTGAGCTTTCAATGCAGTGTTGGTTTAATGTAAACTGCATGGTGTGAAGGCTTGGGACAGTGTGAATCCATTGCACACCTTCCTGGGAGCATGCTCTGAGTGCTGAAGAACAAAGCCTCCCAGCACTTTGATAGTCAGCTCTGTTCTGCTTTTAAAAGAAGAAAAACTCATGTTTGCTCTCAGGAGCAAATTCTGGGTCCTGGACACCAGTGTGCCTCCTCACATGGGTCTGGGAGGGCAGATTTCAGTGACATCCCTGTGTTACAGATTCTGCTAACTTGTTCTGGTTTCCTCCCTGCTCTGCAAACAACTCTTTCAATACATTTTCAGTAGCTGTACAGGATTTATATACCTTAAACTGAACACTGCCTTCAACTCTGAAAGGTACATTTGTCCCAAATAATCACTCACTATTCAGGACCTGCTGAGCTAAAGGAAGTCTTTGGTGACCAGAAGGAGTACTCAGCCTTTTGCCTATTTCTGCTGCCCGAGAAACCAGATACAGTCATCAGGCATAAGCAGTGCCCTAATGCTGGAAAGAGCTCAAAAGAAAACATGGGAGAAAAGCAGTACAAGGGTGTCAGAATCTGAGTTAATGGGATGCTCTTATGCCTCTTTTCATCGCATGCCAGTCCCAAGCCAGCTCACATTCGTGAAGAAGCACAAGTTCCTGAGAAAGGCCTCACTGGTTTTCATGTGCTAGTGAAAAGCAGGAAAGGCTTACCAGCACAAAGTGCATCTGTTCCAGCAGGCACAAGGAATGGAGTCCCTCAGATTTGTCTCTTTTGAAGACAGCAGGGACTACTCCAGTGAGTGGTTGAGCTCATCTACTTCATCAGCTTTTAAAGGATTTGCTGTGGCATGGGGCTGCCTCCCAGTGATCAGGTGTGACCCCACCGAGTGCTTTAAAGTTTTAGGAAAAATTGACTTGCATCTCAACCAGTTAAGCACTTCAGTTCTTCTGCCAAGCCGGAATCCCACTACTGGTGTCCCCGGGAATAAAGGCTGTAAACAAGCATAAAAACATCCTGCAGAGTAACCTTTTTGTTCAGTGCTCACAGAGTGACTAACGCAGTGGGATAGCAGCAACACAAATCATCATTATTATCATCCTGAAAGATGGAGGGAAAAATACCTAAAGGAACAAAATTGAAAAGAGAAGCACGCTTTCCAGGTCAGCTTTTAAACTAGAGGCTGTGCTCAAGCGAGTTATGATTTAACTGTGGGAAGTTTTTATCCTCTGTGTGTTATAAAATACAAAGCAAGATGTGACTAAATTGATATAACTCAAATACAAACTCCTCCAGGGAAGCAGGAGAAAGGCACTGTGCTAGAAACAGCACCTGAAGACAATGCACTAAATTTTGAGACCTGTATTCTGGGGTTTTAAGCATTGATTTATGCAATTACAATATTATCACCAGTATTGATTTGAAACTACTAATTTCCTGAAAGCGATTGGTGACAATGAAATAATTCAAAATGACAATATTAAAAATATTATGTATTTAAAAATAGTGAAATCTAAGTCTATGGACTCGTTTTAGTTATATATATAAACTCTGTGCCTGTCATCTGTGCAAGCAGCACTGACAAAACCCTGCTGGAAGGTCCCTTCTGGTCGGAGTTCAGTCAAGTTTTAATTGCTTTCCCTGTGTGCTGGCTTCAGGTGCAGTAGAGTAAATTTTCTTAACATTGACTAGTATGGGGCTATGTTTTGGGTTTGTGGACAGGTGACCCAAAGTGACCAGAGAGAAGACTCAGGATATAAAGCGGGGGGGAAGAAGGAGGAAGAAGGGGAGATTTGGAGTGATGGTGCTTGTCTTCCCTAGTCACCATCACATGTAATGGGGCCCTGCTCTCTTGGAGATGGCTGAATACCTGCTTGCCCCTGGGAAGCTGTGATTTAGCTCCTTCTTTTGCTTTCCCTATTAAACTGCTTTTATCTCAACTCATGAATTTTCTGGCTTTTAGCCTTCTGATTCTCTCCCCAATCCCTCTGGTGGGGGAGGGAGTGAGTGGCTGCCTGGGGCTTGGGTCTGACTGGGGTTAAACAGCACCACCTTGTGAATTTCAGTCCTGTTGAAACACCATGTCTCTAGTCAGCCCCTTAGAATGGCTTGCCCTTTGTGGTGTCTTCCTCTGATTTCCTCCATACTGCACCATTTTTAGTTGTATGAAGCAACAATTCTGCCACGTGGGGCCATTTCTCATTCACTATCATGATGGTAGCTTAGGTCAAGCAGTGTGAGATGTCTATACCTACATCCTACAACCTTTCTGACATTAAGTCTTGGCATCTACTATGTCCCATCTGAGGTCTCATCCAAGGTAAAGTAGATGCCAGACACCCACTGGAGCCACACTATCACTCAGCCTCCTCAGCTGGGCAGGGGAGACAACATAACTAAAGGCTTTTGGGTCCAGATAAGGACAGGGTTCTCCAAAGGGTCACAAGTCCCACCAGGAACCTGCTCCAGCATGGACTTCCCATGGACTCACAGCCTCCTTTCAGTATCCCTCTGCCCCAGTGTGGGGTCCTGCAGGGGCTGGAGATGGATCTCTGCTCCACCGTGGACCTCCATGGGCTCAGGGGCACAGCTGCCTACACATGGTCTTTACACAGGCTGCCTGGGAATCTCTTTCCAGCACCTGGAACACCTCCTGCCCCTCCTTCCTCACTGACACTGGTATCTGCAGGGTTGTTGTTCTCACATATTCTCACTCCCCTCCCTACTGGTGTTTTTTCCCTTTTTTGAATACATTATCCCAGAGGCACTATCACTGTCACTGATGGCTCAGCCTTGGCTAGAGGCAGACCTGCCTCAGAGCCAGCTGACATTGGCTCTGTTGGATGTGGGGGAAGCTTCCAGCAGCTTCTCACAGAAGCCATCCCAGTAGTACTCACATTCTACCAAAATTTTGTCACACAAGCCCATTACAGCATCTTTGTGTTTCATGCCAGGTCCTCCTTAGAACAGCGTTGGAGCTGTAGAGAGGACTTGAACATCCAGGGGTGGTTGGGGATAAAGCACTGACAGCAGAGGAGGTAGAACAAAGTTCATATCAAGTGGAGTGATGCAAAGAATGGTGAATTTTGTTCAGTACCACTGCTGGCTTTTCACATTCCTCATCTCAGACCCAGTTCTTAGCCCCATGTCTGAAATTGGAGGTTCAGGGGAAAGGCCAAGAGCATCGCTCTCCATGTGGCTGGTGCCATTGGTTGATCCAAATTCAACAGCCAAAGCAGATATTATGATTTCAATGAACCTTGTGATGAGGAACAAATTACACCAGAAAATATATTAGGGGTCTTGCTCTTACACTTGATCAACTGTATGTCTATTGATTTAAAAATATATTTTTCTTTCTTATTGTCACTTTAATGTATGGGATAGTAACTGATTCATGAAGCAGTAGGTATTGTTTCTTTTAACTCTGATGATAATTACTTTTATTTAATGAATAAGGTCCAGGTTCAATAAAAGACCCATCTGGCTTCATATAATAAATTGATTTTATGGGGCTGCTGTGAAGTGGAAGCCAGAGAGAGTTTTTATTGAATCTAGGCCCAAACACAATATATCACAACTCTCATTTTCAGCTTACTTCATCTATTAATAAAACTCCATTTAATATCCTTGGATATTTTTCAAAAGGTTTGTCCTTTATCCTCTTTGTCATAATTAGCACAGAGGGTAATTAGTTTTTACATAGGCGTTTTCCTTCATCTAGATAAAAGTCATCTAAATTGTTTTCATTTGCTTATGGAAATGAGAACACCATGTTTTTATTTCTCCTTCAATTGCTCCCTGGCGATTACCTTAATTGGAATTACTATTTCTATACTCTGTTGTGGAGTTTAACCCTTCAGGAACTGTCGTGGTGGACAAGGAGCCCAGAGCCTTTGGTAAATGACAAATGAACTGGTTCTGTGTGGACTTAAAGCCTTCAGCTGCCATGTCAAATACCCACAGCAAGATTTTGAAGGTCATGGGACCCCTGTGTCTCTGGGGAGGGAGCACAGATCTGCAGCCCCGTGCACTGCCTCGGGGGAGGCCACTGGGGTAACTTCACACTGTGGTGCCCGCACTGGCACCCCAGGATTGCTCTCCTGAGTCCAGTGTGGGAAATCACAAGCCCAGAGCAGAGCCATTGCTCTGCCTCAGATCCATTGCCACAGAAGCCACAGTCCTTGGGATGCCCCAACCCACAGCGCTGCACTGTAAACAGAGCTAGAGAGGAAGGTGAGTGAGGCTTTACCCAGCACAGGCTCAGCTCCACCACGGGGCTCCCTTTGCATTCAAGGGACTTTCAAAGGACCTGTCTGCATCGCTGCTGAAATATTCTGTTTGCTTGCTTGCTCAGGAAGATTGTTGTAAAAATTAACAAAAATATACATATATACCTGCAATAGAATTCATAGATTTTGATAAAGTTTCACATGTAATACAGTGTCACATAGAACTCTATTTGCATTTAATAAATATCTATTTTCTACAATGTCTTTTATTTGAGACAACATTTACATGGAAATATAAGGTAAAATAAATTAAAATTGAATTATAAATTGCAATAAAAATTATTATAAGATATTATTATTTAGTAACAAGAATATTTAAAGTTGTATTACAGTTTCTGAATCAAATGGACTAAAAGGAATTCAGGACCCAAATTTATTCCTATCTCTTCCTTTAAATATGAAATGAAAATTTCTATTTTATCAAAAATAATGTAAACAATTTTCAGATTTCAAAAATGTTTTTCTTTTATTACCACAAATTTTAATTCATTACTAATATTTCAGGGACACCAAGTCCTTAGATTGTTTTTAGTACAATTTTGTTACTTCTTTGTGTTAATCTTCACAGCATTCTGCAAACTGCGATATCAGAGGCTCAATGGGATTCAAGCCAGGGCACAGATAAAGCTGCCTGCTGTCATCATGGGATCTGTCTTCATTATTTTTCAAATGGCTTGGATGCCTGTAGATGCCCCAGCTGACTGAAAGCTGGAAAATGTCTCAATTTTTAAGAAGGGTAAGAAGGAAGACTCTGGAATCTACAGGCCTGTCAGTCTCGCTTCAGTGCCTGGTATAATTATGGAGATTATTCTGGGAGATATTGAAAATCACTTGAGAGAAAATGGAGTCAGTGGTCACAGCCAGCAAGGGGGTGAACAGCAGGATCAGGAGGGGAAAGTCCTGTTTGACAAACGTAATTTTCTTTTATAACTAGGTAACCTTCCTGGCTGACCAAGGGAAGCCAGTAGATGTAATGTTTTTGGACTTTAGCATAATTTTTGGTACTGTGTCTTCACAGTGTTCTTCTGGATAAACTGGCCATCACACAGATAGACATGTCCATCATAAACTGGTGATCACTTGGATGATGGGTCAGGCTCAAAGGATTACAGTAAATGGGGTTATATCATGATAGCAGCCAGTCACCAGTGGGCTTCCACAGGACTCCATTTCTCTCTAGGGCTTGTTCTTTCTATAATGTTTTTATAAATTATCTGGGCAGAGGAATTACTTGTACATAATTATATCTGTTGACAGTGCTAAAGTAGGAGGAGCTGTGGATTCCCTGAAGGGGAGAGAGTTCCTGCAGAGAGATCTGCATAGACCAGAGAGCTGGGCAATCACCAATCATATGAAATTTCACAAGAGCAACTGCTGGATTCTCCACCTGGGATGGAGTAATCCTATATCTACAGAGAATGAGAAATCTGGGAGTTTCAGTCCATGGCAAGTTGAATATGAATTGTGTCCATGCAGCCAAAAGGGCCAAGAGTATCCTGAGGTGCATGAAGTACTGAATGGCCAGCTGGTCACAGGAGGAGATTGTCCACTCTGCTCTGCGCTGGTGTGGCCTCACCTCAAGTGATCTGTGCAGTTTGGGGCACTATAATAAAAGAAGTGTAAAAAGATATTAGGCCAGTCTATAAAGATATTAGGTTATGTCCAGAGGAGAGTGACCGAGATGGAGAAATATTTTGAGGGGAACCCTCATGAGGAGGGGCTGAGGGGTAACTTGTTCTGTTTAGCTCAGAAAAAGAAGGATGAGGGGTGATTTCATCACAGTCTACAACTTCAGAAAAAGAAGCAGCAGAGGGCCAGACACTGATCTCCTCTTTCTGGTGACCATTCAAAGGACCCAAGGAAATGGAATGAAGTTGCATCAGGCAAAGTCCAGGCTGGGCATTAGGAGAAAGTTCACTGGGAGGGTGGTCAGTCACTGGAAAAGACTCCTCAGGAAAATGGTTGCTGCATTAGGCCTGTCAGAGTTCAGGGGGTGTATGGACGATGCTTTCAGCCATATAGTTTTGTTTTAGGAAGTACTGTGAGGAATAGGGTGTTGGACTTGGTGATACTTATGGGTCCCTTCCAATTAGAGATATTTTATGAT
The DNA here is from genome assembly GCA_013400575.1 of Peucedramus taeniatus. NCBI lineage: Eukaryota > Metazoa > Chordata > Aves > Passeriformes > Fringillidae > Peucedramus > Peucedramus taeniatus. The sequence continues at coordinate 27,294 of WBNO01001164.1, read as the reverse complement.
TCTGGAAGAATCATGGGTGGAAGAGATAGAGAGACCAACTTGCTACCTATGGCCTACCCTCCTCGAATCAGACAGTGTGCATCATAGGTACTGTTCCAGATGACAGCGATGGCTCATCAATTGTCAAATATATCATGTCTCAAACTCATGCGTTACTTCCTAACTTTACCTTCAGACAATTTACTTTCTGATACTTATAAAAAGTCGCAAGTTATTTCAATAAATGACAAAAATCTATTTTACCCAAAGCCCGTCCAACATCCACTATTTCCATTTATCTTTGTGAAACCTCCTTCATACAGCTGCATCTCTGCACGCTTTATAACAAAAATCAGTTTCCATGTCAACATCTACTAATAAATCTTCTTTGATTGCTGACAGCAGAATGCACAACATCAGTTTCTATGAAGCCAAATCAAGCTCATGTTGCTCATTCTTCATAGCTGCTAAAGTAAATGGCAAGCACAGAAGCCACAATGAGTTGGTACATCAAGTTTAAGGTAAGTTTAAGGCTGATGTTCCAGGTAATTTTTCTGTTGTAGCTAATTTGGTATTTTCTTGCTTGCTCTTGTTCCCTAGACTTTTGAATGATAACCTCACTGTGTCAGGGATGTTCTAGATAGTCAGAGAGTGACCAAGACAAGGGGCACTGTGCAGTTTCTATGGCACATGTGCACATACAGGAATAGCTGGATATGGAACCTTTAAAGGCTACCTCCACTCCCAGGCTGCTGCTCAATGCACCTAGCAAAAATATATGTACATAGCAGAAATGCAATTGATTGCTGCTGTGCAGAATGAGTCTGTTAAATAATAATTTTAAAAAATGAAAGAAAAAAAAGAACAGTACCTGGGTAAATTTAATGTAAAAATCATATACTGTAATGCAGGAACACATTAGAGTTACTACATTGTACAATAGTAATCTCCATTGACCTTCATAGATGATCTTGTTCCTTCTTCACTCCTTTGCTAGTTCTATTTTTTTATCTCTCTGACCCATCTTTTAATTTCTTGTGTTCTCTCCTTCTGTCTTAATGCTTTATGCCATTCAGCTTCCCGTTCTCCATGTAATTGCAACAACTCCCATTCCCACTTCCCCAGTTTTCTGCCATAGAGAATATGGATTTTCCATAGGAAAAGATGTTAAAAAATTTGGAATACATTTCTTGATTTCATTGGGCCATGCAAGTTTTAGAAATGTAGAAAGAAAATTACTAAGAAGATTTTTCAGTCAATTAATTCAATATTGTTGAAGTTCTCGTTCTTTTTTCTTAACCTTTTCAAATATGTATTCATATAGAAAATACACTTTTTGCTGAGCTTAATGTAAAATATTTTACTCTGCCAAAACATGATGTTTCAACATTTTTTCATTAAAAAATCTAGCAACCAATATATCTAATTAGCATTTTTATTTCCTAAAATTAGCACTTTCTAATAGAAACTATTTGCCACATCCAGTTATGTTTAATATTACCCCGTTGGAGTGTCGCCAATAGCAACAGTAATTTATTCTCTTTTAGAGACTGCACCAGAACCTGAATACAGGTGTTAAGCCTGGCTAGCACCATGACCCAGCCAGCGCAAGCTGGAAAACATGGATGTTCTGTAATTCTCCAGGCCAAATCAAACCTCTCAGAAGTTTTGTGCTGTATTCGAGGAAGACCACAAAGTTCAGAACCATTCTTATTTTTCTCAGCTGTTTGCTTGCTAATTGGTGTCAAGTCAACTTTGTTTAAGATAAGATCTTGACATCGGAGAGTGGGAGGCAGAGATTATACCTGTAGATTTTCCTTGTTTTGAGGCTTGTATGTCTGTGTCTCATACGGACTTCAAATTAGTTAGGAAAATGTTTTAATTTTGAAAGCTTTTCATAGCTCTGGTCTGGAAGAAGCAGCTGCTGCTACCGGAAAAAAAAAAAAAAATTAAACACCGAGGGCTTGGACTTCTGGACAGCAATGGGATTTTTCCTACCTGCTGTTTTAGTGGATATATTTCCATTAGGCTGCTCTAGGGCTGCTTGGCGACGTGTCCCCCCGCCATCCCCTCGGTCTCCCGAGGCATCCCCGCCCGTCCCGCCGCGGGCAGGGCTGGCACCAGGTGGCACCAGCGGCCCGCGGTTCTGCCGGGGCTGCGGGGCTCTGCCCGCCCCGAGACCGCGCTCATGTTCCGGCGAGGGGATCGCACAGAGGCCTCTCTCATTCAGGGTACTGCTCTATGTTTATCTCGGGGTGGGGGCATAAAATACACGATGTAGATAACTTGCAAGGACGTGTCAGCAAATTGGACCTCATGGTTATTTTTGTTATCATTATTTCTCTTTGTGCTGCTGTTAGAGGTTCATCCCTAAAGAAGAGAGAAAAGAGACGCGCAGTTTTCATGTACATGAGAAATTCTTACAAAGCACTGCAGGGATACATGGCCCTTTGCATTCACTGTGAATAGGACAAAAAATAACATAGAGGGATATTTAGGTTAGACAATAAAGAAAATGCTGTTAGAAAGAGATTAAGGCACTTGAAATTATTGCACAAGGTGACTCTGGAGACCTCATGACACTGGTTTTCAGGAACAAGTGAGAATGGTTTAGGATGAAGAGCAGTGAAGGAAGAACTGGAGGATTTGTCAGGGTCCCTTCTAGAACTGTTTTCTATAATTAGGTGAGATAAAGATTATACTCAGGTACTTAAACAGCATCTTGCCCAATAGTACGGGTTGCATAAAGTGTGATAAAATTTTCACAAATTCTCCTCAGATCCAAAGACATTCATTGATTGAAAAGCAAAGTCTGGTATATCAATACTAATGGCAATCACCCCTTTTGATTGCATCCCATTCTCACCCTTGGATTTGACATTCAAAAGAGAGATCAGGGTAAAGAAGCATCTCCTTCCTCTTGTAAACAGTTTCTACCTTTCTCTTTGGAGATGTTTCTTTTTAAGATCATCTTTGACAACAAATGCTTGCCTGCTTGTTTCTTCAAGTCTTTCAAGCTTGAAAAAAGACTTTGCTGTAAATAAAAAATAAAATAATCATATTTCATGAACAACATATTCTAACATTCCTATATACCACACATGGGGACATTTTTCATATATTGACAAGATTGGAAATAGTAAGATATTTTTCTGAGATTAAGGAGTTTAAAGTATCCTCATTTTACTACATGAATGTGATGTTTCTAGGATAGGATAGCATAGAAATTCAAGATCAGCCTATAGTTTTTTGGCGCTATTTAAATGAGTGGGAGGAGGTATACATCTTAAACTTGGTAGAGCCTTCCAAATTGAGATCCTTCCTAGCTTTATCACATTATTAATGACTTTTATTAAATGAGAGTCTGAATTTGCTTTCAGTGGAGAGTCTTCTCTTTTAGCACAGTGACTTTCCAACAGGAGTGTCTTTCCTCATGGAGAAACTCCCAGCCCTGTGATTCCCCTTCTTCTGTGAGAGCTGCTGCCTGGTACGCCAGGAATGAACCTTATGCTGAGTATTTCTGTTTGTGACTGTCTTCTCCTTAAAAATGACAGAATAGGAGTAAAACAAAATGGTATAATAAGAAGTTGCAAAGAGCAAAACGGTGTCTAGTTTAACACATCGGGGATTCTGGTACTTCCAAATGCATTCAAGATATTTACTAACCCACAGCAAAGTATATGACACAGGTAGAGACTGTGATTTACAAGTTGTAAGCCCCAGACTACCTGGAGTAAAATAGTCACTACAGGCTCTCTGTGCTCTGCTTACACTATTTGCAGCTGCAGTGAGTACTAGAAAATAAGCCTGGATCATGCCACCTTTCCTTTCTGCTGTCATCTTGGCTGTGTGTCAAACTGCCCATGACAAAATGAAAATATCTCTGTTCCTCTTCATGATTTATTTCCCTACAGCATATGCATGCAAAGAAACACAAAGTGAAATTTCCTCCTATTAAAGATGCTAATCCTCATACTATGTTTCAATTCTACTCATTGATTTTCTTATGTGTCCTTCCAATTTCACCTGAGTAAACTGATCACCACTATGCCTTACCAGCTTAGGAATCAGCTCCAGGTTGACTGGAAAGCTGCAATAAAATAAAAAAATGAAAAGCATTTACTTGTATTATGAACAATAAATCTTTCATTAAAATTCCTCCCATCTCTCAGTTCCCTGCTGGATGGATTAACCATGTCACCCATGTAGTTTGCTGATATGTTGTCTCTGATGTCTGAAGCACGAAGAAATGGAATCGAGCAGTCCCAGGGAAGCACTTGACTACAGTCAAGTAGCAGATTACAGCCATCAAGAGATTTTCTCATCAGATATAGTAACCAGCCACCTTGAAAACAGTTAATAAAACAACTTGACAAGAAATCCACATTAGTACTTAGATTTCACAGAAGCAAACCCATTTGCCAGTATGCCTACAGCCATTTTAGTCTTAATTCCAAAGTCCCCACATTATGGTATTCCCGTCTTCATTCTAACATTCTTGTATCTTTTAAGAAAACCATCTTGCTTCCTCACCTTTATTAACACTAGTCATTCCATTGATCACACGGATAAAACTATAGCAAGTTTATAAATTTTTATGTACTGTACAAGAAGATAAAGTTCCTTTGTGTACATTAAAAATATACTGGGAAAACCAGTCTGGATTATTACCAGCTCAGGCAAAGGCAAAATCATCCATGGGATTGCTTTTGCTCACAAACTTGGGTGCACTCGGTGGGTAATACAGGAGGGTGGGGAATTCAATTTTGGGTGAAAATATAAATTAATTAAATTGCATTATGTTAATAATTATCCAACACTGTGTTTTACCACTTCAGTGGTGGCTATGAGTGTATCACCTCAGTGAGCACCTCATGGCATTGATCTTAACCAAAGCACTCTGGGGGCCCCAGCCTGACTTTCCTCTGACCATTGCACCCACACCAATGAAGAATGAACTTTGATGAAACTGAACGAGCACAGCTGCACTGAAATCACAACTGAGTCAAATGTGCAGCATGCCACAATCCAACACCTTACATCATCTTTCCTGCTTGAAAGACAATTACCAAGGATAAAGGGTGGATATTGTCCTGGTTTCAGCTAGGGTAATGTTAATGTCTTTCAGTAGCTGTTACAGGGCTGTGTTTTGCTTTTGGAATGGTGTTGATAACACACTGATTTGGGTTTTCCTACATCATGGTTATCCCAAGTCAAGGACTCTTTATTTCCTTTGTCTCATGCTCTGCCAGTGAGGAGGTACACAAGAGAAACCAGGAGGAAGCACAGGCAGGACAGATACTTCCTGAAAGGATATTCCACACCACAGATCATGCCTGGGATATAAACTGGGGGGACTTACCCAGAAATGTGGCTGATCTGGGCTGGGGAAAGGGGGTCAGCCATCGGTCAGCTGGTGGCGAGCAATTGCATTGTGCTTCACTTGATTATTTCCTTATCATCATTTAACATTATTATTGAATTTTACTTAATTTTCAATTATTACACTGCTCTTAACATACGGGTTTTATTTTGATTCTCCTCTCTATTCCAGCAGGTTGAGGGAGGAGAGGGGAGGGAGTTGAATGAGCATCTGTGTGGTGTTTAATTTCCATATGGGCTTAAACCACGACAGCAGCACACCAGTAAAGATTTCTAAATAAGTAAAAGTTACCCATATCCATCACAGAATCAGTTTGCAAGGAGATGTAGCAAACTTTATTAGAGCATATGGTGCAATTAAGAAAAAAGAAGCCTGGGTACAATGTAAAACTTGAACATTTCTCACTTGGGGCAATAAATACATTAGTTTTACTTTTCGAATTATAGTGACCCTTAAACAAATTCTGGAAAATTAAGATTATCAAAACTGAAAATAGATTTCTGATTTCACTGAAAAGAAATGTGTTAGTGGACCAGAATAAAATATTTTTATTAATGAAAACTTTTTTAATTTGCCATTTTTTTCCGATTCTGAATGAAAAAATAAAATACCTAGTAAATCAATTCCTGTACAGATCTTCCGGTCCTAATTCAACAACATCAGGAAATTTATACACAAAACCCCACTAAAAATGAAATGAAAATTATTTTGCTTTTTAGTCTTAATTAGTTATATTTCAGTTCACCTTGAAACAGAGGGATAGGTTGTTACTGCTTTTAAATGAAAGCATGAAAATTTAAGAAAATAATCCGTAAGAAAACTAAGGCCTGACAAACAGATTTTCAAACCTGTTGGTTGCACAAGGGCAGGAGAAGCTGCAGAGGAGGAGGAGGAGTAACAGTAATAATAAAGTGATAAGCTACATTATAAGATGCAAAAGGTAAATCACTTTTGTTGTCAGTCAGCAAAATGGTAAGGATAAACAAGACATTCAGTTGCACCAAACTTCTCTGAAAAGTTTGAAAGATCTGAAAATTGATGGTGCTCTGAGATTCAGGCTCTAGGAAACTGAGAATATTAAAAACAAACAAGAATAGAAGGTGGAGGAGTTTTGGCTGACATTTTCAGAAATGCATTTAGTATGGGAAAGAGTCCCTTTGGAGTAGGAAGTAACTAACATAACCTTTTAGAAAAAGAGTCAAGGGAACCGACAGGAAAATACAGAGCAGTCATATTCACAATCTACTTTTGGAGATCAAAAGGAAGAATAGTTAAAATAGCCAGACTTCTCTTGCTTCAAATGCATCCTTTGTTAAGACTTCTTTGAAGATCCCTCTGACATGCTGCTCAAGAGAGATGCAGCCCTTAGCTAAGATGTCCTAGTGCACTTGATAACACAGCCCACCAGCAACAAATGTCTAATGTGAAGAAAGAAGCATCAACAGATAAGGCAGAAAGTGGAACAATGGGATAAGAATAGCAAGTTGTCATAAACAAATCCTTTGCCTGCTGAAAAGAGTGTCTGCATACCTTAGAGATCAGCGTTAGAACTGGCTCGTTGCTTCATCCACAAGTAAAGAGAAAAATAAAGATTGAAATAGTTTATATGTCTTGTACAATAGCAGCAGAAAATGCACATTAAGACTGAAAAAAAAACAAAGTATGTTAACAGTGATTTTTTCTCTGATGTACCTGCCCTGGAAATGGTATGCAAGGCATATTTCACCTTCTTCTGCCAGATAAGTTACAAATAAACCCTAGTGACATCAGATAAAACAGCACAAATGTTTGCAGATGTCTCTTCAGAACTCAGCTAAGGTCGGTAGTTTGTGGGTTTCTATTTTTTGGCACAGATCCTCAGCTGATGTAAGCTGTCTCAGGTCTATTGAAGTCAAGATGCCAAAAGTTAAAGCTAAGCACATAGTTAAGACCCTGTTTTGCAGCACAACAGCAATACATACTATGCACTGTTAAGGCTTGAGCAGAAGATCTGTTGAGGACTCAGGTATTAAGTCCAACTCTCTGGGGCTGCAGTCCAAAGACTACCCCCAGTCACCATAAAGGACATCCTTAAACTCAACAACATTGTAACTTTGCTGCTTCCATTAAACGTTATGTGATTCAGTTCCTCTTCAGTGTTATTTGCCCCTACACCTGCATGTGTCCACTAATTTTTTATACATCATAGCAAATCAAACTGGCCACCATAAGTATGCAATGGAGTGCCCTAATCTACTGATTTGTTAATTAAATGCCATGTATATCTTTAGCACTATATAAATAATTAATAAGGCTAATAAGGCTGACTCTATGTATAGGTACTTCAAAGTCAGACAATCTTAACATTAACATCAATCTACCACTTTATTAGCAGCCAGTGAAGCTTGCAGATTCCTGGCCTAATGTGCATATGCCAACCAGTTTCAGTCAGCAGCTTAGCTGCAGGTGACAAAACATCTTTTTTGACTTGCATAAAAATATGTGTGGAAGCATAGAAAAACCCAAGAAAATAATATCCACTATAAAGAAAAATTATACAGAACAACAAAGACATTTAGAAACTGGGAGGGGGGTGGTTTATAAAGCCCATGATGATTCAAAAGTGCAGAAAGATGTTGGGTTCAGTGATGCTGATAGTGATAGACTGGGCATTTGGCAACACATATCTCCTGCTGTTCCAAGTTGCTTGTCTGAATTCCTGTTGCCTTTGCTTTGTCTCTTTCATCTGAAATGATCTGTCAATACAGGGAGCCTGGGAATGGAAACTGAATCCCTGACACGAACAGTGCATTGCCAGGAGAGGGAAGGGGCAGGAGATGCAAGGGGTGCACAGGCTTTGGCCAGGTGTATCAGTTAAATAATGAAAACATGCTAAAAAACACAAACTGTGCCCCGTGTTTATCACCATATGAACTACACTTAGGGATCCTGTTTCAAAATTCAAAACTCATCAGACTCTCAGAGCTGGCTTTTGGAATTACTGGATTTGAGGACTTCCAACCACTGGTATACATACAAAAAGCTAGTATGTTTAGAGGGGAGCATTTGGCACCTCCTGAAAGAGATTTGACGCTGGGTGTATTATCAGTGAATCAAATCACACCCTTAGACTCCTTAAGATATTCTTAAGACAAAGCATTTTATGATACAAGACAGGGGAAGTGAAACAAAGGCTGGACAAGGTACTGGTGATGACACTGATGCAAAGGAAATCCTCATGTAAAAAAAACTGTTCCACAGAAAACAAAATTGAATGTAAGGACATGGCAAGGCAGACAGTACCAGAAAACAAATACAATTAGATCAAAGAAACTGCTGCTGTATAAAAATCAAATCTTACTCTGCTATGAATCCCATTAACCCCTCAGCTTGTGCAGGATTTTATGGTTTTTCAGATGAAAGAAGGCTGCTGTAGACATTTCTGTAAATAGGTTCTATTTTATCAGAGATGAACTTAAAATGCTTTTACAATTCTTTTCCTTTTGTTACTCTTTTATTGACATTTTTATTTTTTGACATCTTCGCTCTCCTTTGTCCTGCCTATAGTTCATTCTGAGAACAGAGACTAAGTAGCAAAGTGCCATTTTTCCTTTGGTATGACAGCCTTTCACCTTTGCAATCCTTTGAAGGACACCAAGTCCTATGTTTAAATTACTAATCCTCTTTGGATGAAGTCTCAGTTTCTGGGTGGCTTCATCAGTCAGACCCACAAAGCAACTGCTTCTCAATTTATATTTTTCCAAATGACACTCCCCTTATCTGTCATTGTCATATGGCACAGTAGGACATCTTTGGGAGATGAGGTGGACTGTCTGTTCTGTCACATTCAGCTCTCTACTGCAATTAAAACCTGCTTGTCTGCTAACTAATCACACTTTCTCTGCCTCACAGCCACATTTTCACTTCTTCACTTTCCATACAGCCTTCATATTAATTTCAAACTTTGAAATGGATATGATTTCTCAAGATTAAGCTCCAGACCTAACTGATGACCCCAGTTTTTCCTTAGCAGAAATATTCCACTTTGATCCTTCTTTGTCATCAAACATTCATCTTTAAACAAAAAGAACAGCATTGCACATGAGACACAGGATTCTGGATACCTGCTTCCAAATTTTAACTATGACAGAGCCATGTCCAGGAAATTTGCCTCTGGCACTGGGAATGGGGCTTGCCTTCCCTGACTCAGCTGTTCAGCCTAAGCTCTCCACAGTCAAGACAGATGAATGGCCAGCAGTCCTAGGGACTTCATTTTCTACACTCTCCTTTGAAAAGTGGGACAGTCTGGACAGCTTGGACAACAAGGTCAGCCTCCACACCACAGCTTTCAGATGGCAAATATTTACAAAGAAGTGGTATCCCTACCTGCTCTCCTCCCCAGACCTCCACTATGGTCATAAAAACCATAGTAGTGACCTTCTTCCACCTGTTACCAGCCATGCCTCTTCAGGATGCTATATCATGTTGTAACTCTCATATTCTGTGTTCAAAGAGTGCCCAGTTAGATAAAAGAGGAACTATGCAAGCTTCCACTGCAGGAATGTCTGCACCACCTAGAGCACCACTCTAGGTCCTGTTAGACATCAGGCCAAGCAGAGGAGGACACATCCACCCTCCAAGGGCAAGTGGAGAGCTCTGCCAGCAGTTGGCCACATCCATCCAGCTTTCTTCTCTCAGCCAGTAGGAAGGTTACTTGAGAATGTCCTTTCAATTTGTCTATATTCAGCTTATATTCTGCAAATCTTTCATATTTGTTAAATTTGTTAGTATCACAGCATAGATTCAGTGTTCCAAATATGGAATTGTTTAGCCTGCTATGCTCAGATGTCACTCTCACCACTATCACATTCTAACCTCATATTTCCTCACCTTGACATAAAGATCTTGAGCAGAAGAAATCCACAAAGCTCTGAATGTTCAGAGACACTTTTAATCAAGCTTTTTAATTCCAATTATTATGAAAATTGAGGTTAAAAATGCAATTTATATCTACACCAGGTATCTGATTGTAAATGTCCAAAATTCAGAAATGTCCACCTAACACATTATTGAGTTATTCAAGAGTTAGGTCTTAAGAACAGATCCAAAATGCTTTGGATTTGTCCACCATAGCTCAGAATTTCCCACTAGCTCCTGATTCACCCTTTTAATCAGAGGGTAAGAAGGTGGGATAGTCTGGTTGAGATCTTGCAACCTGTTAATGTCACAAAGATCAGGAGCCTCGGGCAGTTTGGCCTGAGCTGATCTCTGCTCTAGGTCCAGTGTTGAGAAGACTTAGGAATCCAGAAGAAAGCAATTATCACTGTAACAAAGTTTATGGCATCAGGAACAACATAACAAGGAGAGGCTGCTGAAGCAATGCACTCACTTTTTGCCAGAAAGACAATCTGTTCCTGGCTCATATGAAGGTTGTGCTCAAATTTAGGTCTAGCCTTATATGGTCAAATAAGGATTCTGTCTGTGCTTAAGGAACATTTAATCTGAAGCTATTTTCCTTTAGCTAAGGAACACTTAAATTCATTCTGAAAGTGTTCTCCCCATTATAAACACAACCAGTATGCACTGGCATCTTCTCATGGTATACACACCCTGGCACAGGCAATACCAGCAGTAGCATAATTCCTATAGACCAATTATCCTTCTGACATTTAATAAATAACCACCAGACAAGACAAGAACTGCTATCATTCTCCTAGTCTGAAGACAGATGGACAATTCTCAGAATTTCAGTCAAGCAATTGAAATACATGAGGTGTCAGAAAGCATTATTTATTTCATCTACATTTTAATTCAGTGGTTTACAACACACAGATAACTGGGCAGATGAATATATTTCATATGGATACAGTTACATACAAGCAGATACAGATACACATATATACACATTTAACATGCTATACAAGAATATGAAATATTTGCTTATATGATTCATATGCTTTTATAAACATATTATCCTAAATGTGTAATTGTGTATTGTAATATAATTAAAATATGGCATTCAGATATGATTTCTGTTTCTTCAGTTTTTTCAGAAATCACTTCTGTCCTGAACAACTTTATAACATACCTTATTTAGTAGGTCAATACTAATAAAAATTTTGTATCAACCTCATATGGCAATTTCAATAATAAAATCAGTTATTATTTTTACAGCTCTCCAAAGTGTGATGTTAGTCTGAGTTTGGAATGCCAATAAACCCAAAGCTAAGCACATACTTAAGTACTTGCCCGGATCAGAGCCAACAAAACCAGCTGAGATGGGGGTTTCATTAAAGGTAGACTCATGAAACATTAGCATGGAAATGGTCACTGAACATTTTTAAGTAGATTACACAGAGAAACTGGACACAAACAAAGAGAAGACAAGAGACACTAATAACTGCCCTTGTTGGACATGACAGGAAGCTGAGGTCAGGAGACAGATCTGCTAAAGGCATCCCACTAAGAACCTGTCTCTGTTCTGACAGACCACATGTAAAAGTAAGACTGTCACTGTTTTCTGCTGACCTTAATATGACCCTAACAATGGGGCAAGGGCCAAGTGGGAGATTCAGATGCAGTCTTGCAGTTTTGGGGACTGTATATGTGTTTCCACCACTTCTGTCCATATTAAGGGACTGCAAAAACGTTAGAACATTGACAGAAACCAAGCCTGGTGTTCCCTCAAAAAACAAAAACCTACTGCAGATGTGCAGCTGGAGTGATGCAACAACATCATCTATCTATTAGTCAATATAAACAGTTTTGTAAATACATGGTGAAAAATTATCAACTATATTCTTTAAACTGCTTTAACACATTAATTTTCTGATTGCATGCAGCATTTTTTCAGTGTTTTCAGTACAATAACTGCCAGCACTGACCTTAGTCTGGATTCCTGCTTTGTGCTTAGAGCTCCCATGTTCTTAGTGTTGTAAATTTACTGCAACACTAAAAAGCCCAGAGTTAGGGATATGCAGATTTTAAAAATGGTGAAAATTATGGAAAATTGGATGAACTAAAACATGCTCTTCCCATAAGATCTGTTTTTATGAAACACAACTTCTTGATATTTAAATTCTAAGGCTAAAGACTTAGGCATAGCAAACTACTGACTCCTATTATATTTACTCTATAAGAATGAAAGATTGTTGGTCCCTGTGGGATTATGTGTCTGAGAAGTGCTGTTATTTCAGACCTGATGTTTAGGCCATTAGTGATTTAATGCAGCCTTTTCCTTTACTTCAGTAGTGGCAGTTCTGTCCCTAATGTCTTTTATTTTCCCATTTAGCCTGAGGATTTGATGTGATTAACATCTGAAATGTATTACTTGAGTTGGTGTTAATTAATTTAGCTGAAATATTACAACTTTTAAACTCTACTGGTCATGGAAGGCTGAACAATAAGGTTAATTAATTCTGAACAATTTTAAGCGTAAACAAAAGTATTTTAAAAATAAAAGAATGTAAAATCAGAGAAAGACTTTTCTCTGCCATGCTTTACTAGGATCCCACCAGTGGTTAGGTGTCCTGTAAAGAATTGTTCTCCCACTAACTTTGTGTTAATGGGATAATATAGGAAGCTGGATAGTATAGGAAGAATGTGTTCACAGTCTGGGAACCAAATAATTATCCCAGCAAAGATATGCCTCTTAGAAATGGCCCTGTATTTACTGGAACTGGACCAAGTTCATCAATCCCATATTCCAAAATCTTCCACTCTTAGGCTTAAATTCTGCAGTTCACATTTTGAGTCTGTGTGAATCAAATCTTTAAAGTTTCTCCCTCATTAGTTTTCAGTCAGGATTGCCAGTTAATAAAATACAGGATGGCACAGATGCTCAACTCATGTAAATTTTCTCAACTCCTGCCACTTGATAGCTGTCTCTTTGACGTCAGTGGAACCATGACAATTGCCATCAACCCAATATTCATTTTTTCCCTCCTGTTACCCACTTCCCTGAAGACATGAATCACTAGATGCTGCCACTGCTGTCATACAGTGCCATACAGACAAAAGATAAGTCACCTAGAAAACTTCACATTTCATGCTATCAGAGGATGTGGATTTGAAAAACTAGTTTGACTCAAATGACAAATGATAAAACACTGAACTGACCTTTTCTTCTTTTCATGCTTGAGTATAAGCTTTTAATTCTCATGCCTGCAGCTATTACTCAGCAGATATCAGCTGCTGAAAGGACCTCTTCCCACGCCCTCAATATGTATGTTTGCTCTGTCACTTCTGGTACTAATGGAAGCAGCATCCCTAAATACATTTTTATCATTAAATATGAAGATTAAGAAGAAAGGATGGCAGTGTTGCATCTCCAGTGGGAAGATGTGCACAGGCTGACAGAAGAAAAAAGAATATTTGAAAGATATATATTTACAAGTCCAAGAGAAGGACTGCCTTACATCATGCGGAACACATGCTGGCAAATTACAATCTTTTTACATAAAAATAAAAATTCCTTAATCTCAGCTGCAGAAGTAGCATCAGGGCACAGATTTTACCTGTAAGCATTCTTCCTAGACCCAGACTTTCATTCTCTAAGGGCTGCAAAAAGGATTTCAAAGATTTTTCTGAATTAAAAAAAATATATTCCTTTCTGCATTATGTAACCCTTCTTCCTATACAGTAATTTGGCACCTGTACATGAAAAATAAAGACATTTGGGTCTGAAGATCCTCAGCTCAAACAATGAGAACTAAGGATAATGCCTCTAGAACTTAAAAATAGGAAAAGTCTACAAAGTCTACAATAACATTACTTTCATATTTTCTGTTTTACAGTGATGCATGGATTATTATTATTGTCACCAGCCTCACACCAAGAGAGCATACTGAGTCCTTTTGTTGATAACACTTGGATGATATTTGCTAGTGCTTTCTAAACAGGCATCTTCTAAAGAGCTACTACAGGTTAAAATAACATTATTTAAAAGTCCCATTTCTTACCCCCAAAGCTTCAAAGCTGTAATACTCTTCCCATTATTGCCCTTTTGCCATTAAAATGGAAGAATTTTCAGATTTTTAGTTGAACAATAAATACTAAGCTTGGGAGGTTTGGTTATCTTGCTTTGTTGTAGTTTCTTTGCTTGAACAATCAAACTAATTAGTCATGTTCTCCTTTTCAGGTTACTACTTTCTGGTCTGTTTCACTTCAGGTTTTTCTCTTATTATTATCACAGAGCCATGTGATATGTCATTCAGATAGTGCTGGCCAGAAATTTTCCATCAAAATCGTTCATTTACTGAAAAGCTTCTATTCAGTTAAATTAAAACATCTCTAGCTACTCCTCATATGATATATTAAAAGATGAGCACTTTCAAAAAGAAACCTCCCTCTTGCACTTTCCAGAAGTAAAAAAAAATCATTGAAAAACACACAAAAATAATTTTAACCATTTTACTGGAGTAACTGGGGATCAGTTGGAAAGGGCTGGGAATGAGGAAAATATGGTTTTTTAACAAATTTTGTTTCTATCACCACATGTATAGTTCTCTCTAAATAGTGAAAATACCAGGTGAAAACATCTTAATTGAGTTTTGGCATAGTTTGTTTTTTATAGCCTACATTTAGGGCCTTTGTAATTGTTTTAATGGGTTTCTTTCAATGGGGTCTTTTAAAATCCAGATCAAACCTTCCCATATTACAGGAAGCAGGTAACTGCAGCTGAACACCCCCATAATGGTTGTTTTCAGTTTGATGAAGGAGGCACAGGAGGGTAGCACCCTGCTGCAACACTCACTGTGAATACAGTGATGAAGCCAAGGTGATTTGTCAGCACTGCCTGTGCAAATAAAAACCATGTCATGCCACCTGCTAGTGCAGCAAGATTTCAGGGAGTTCTGCAGAGGAGCTGAAGACCCATTTGAAGGATTCAATAGTAAGGCTTTACATGAGAGGGGAGTTGTGCTTTTCTTTTTCTCCTTTTCTTTGACAATTCATTGCATTGGTTTAAAACAGTTGGATTTTCTCAGAATCCTTTACTACAGTACCCATGTAATTTTTATGTATTCTGCCTCTCCACCCTTACAGTTTGTCTGCCTGCACTCTTGCTTTCCACATATCTGTAAAGACAGATGCAGCCATGAGAGTTTTCTTAGGTTTGAGGCAGCTCCTCTGCTGTGCCTGTCAAAGCATCATAACCCACAAGTCTGTGGCAGCTCCTTTCACATCACTGTACTCCTCATCTGTAACAGCCTGATACACAGCAGAGACTGATATGTGAGCTCTGTGGGGCTGACACTCCTTTCTTCCTCTTGTTAACATTATTTGCAGTAAAAGCATTGCTGCTAGCTATGGCCAAGTCTCTACTTACAGATGACTGGAAGTAAGCCATCCAAAGCAGGAATTCTCCAAATTCTCCAAGCATTTCCATGTTTGGAGATCCTCATGCTGTCACATGGCATCTGACAGTATGTTCACTCTGCTAATAAGTCTTTTTGAGTTGTAACCTCAGAACACACTTAGATCTCAGATCACTAATTATCATTTTCATTCCAGGAAAAGCCTTGTTCCAGATACTGACAAACCTGTGAAACTGAAATAACACCAGACTTCTCACTCACTTCACACAGTTCATGGAGAAAGCACTTGCTCATGTCACATTTCATGTTAAAAAAAGCCCCTATAACAATTAAAAAAACAAACAAGTTCACCAAATTCCATTATCCTCTTTAAAATGACATGGATTAGAAGACTGTGAAGTTTCTTCTTTAGTAGCTTGCTTTTCCTCCATCCCATTTTGCATTTCAAAGTTACTGGTCTTTAAAGCAAATTAAAAAATGCATTTGTTATGGTGTACACACTGGAAAGACTGCATTGCAAAAAGAAAACTAGACTACCCTGGTCAGTAGCACTCTATCACCAACCATCTGGGATGTACCAGGAGACAGCAATCCTTTCCAGTAGGCACTGTGTGTGTTGCTACACTTTTCCAAAGTTTAATGGAGTCAAATATTATTCATATAGACTGTTCAACGCCAACTGGCCTTGCACCCAGAGAACAGCCTGATGAGGATTTAATTTATTAGTATAGTTGCAGCCATACAGAGTCTATTAACATCTGCTTCACAACATACCATACCCTACAAGCTACAAAAAACTTTCCAACATGCTGTAATAAAATTAGGATACACAATGTTTAAGAAAAAAAGTCTAAAAGCTAATGTGCAATCAGTACAGATCCAGAAAGATGATGAGTTTTGCCATCATCCAAGCCTGCACTAGATGACAACATGGTCAGTAAAAATGTCCAGATGTCGTATATAGATTCAGGTTATAATGAGAAATATACTGCTTCTAGTAATTGTGATATACATCTGGAAGGTTATATAGGAACAGGATGGAAAACTCTGGGGAAATAGAGGTCATCCTCTATTCTGTAATATATTGCTTGTAATATTGCACAGAGGGAATGTGGCCAGAAGTTTTGCATAAATAATGTCAGTGAGTCAATCCAGGAACCCCGCAATGATGCATCAGCTTAGAAGGATGATTTGTGTTCAAACATCTGCCTCCAGCTATGCTTTTTTCCTATCTATTATTCCATTCCCTATTTCACATAGTCTTATATCACTGGGAAGACACAAGTGGCATTTGACTTGCATCGAGTGATGATGGCTTTTGTGGGCACAACCTGCACTATACATCTTTCATGCCCTCATAATTTTTTCTGCATTGCCATCTATACTGTTGATGACTTCCATGGTAAATTAGGACACTCTAACCTCCTTATCCAGGCACTATTAGGTCCCTTTTTAATCTATCTACTTCTTTGCTGTGAAATATACAATCTCTGAATCATAAACCATCAAGGACTGTTTTCTTCTGTACTCACACAGCAGAATGAGGTTATACTCTCACCTAAAGTCTTCTGCTGCTGCCGTAATGCATCTGACACAATCCCATAATGTATGTCTGTGTTTGTTTAAATCATTCTAAATCTACTAAGAAGAAAACAAGAAAAGCAAAATGTATCTTGGGACAAATAGATTGTGTGCATGAATGTCCAATGAGGTAGTGAAGGACACAGAATGAGTCTATGAATGGTCACACAAGTAGGGGAGATACTGACCAGAATGTGAAAATTCCCAAGACCAGATTTGTAGCACCAGAATGGCTGATCTTGTTAATACCTATTTTACATGCCATCCATGTTTGCATGCAATAACTGATTCACATACAGAAAGGGTTGTGGAACCTGTGAATAAGAAACAAGGCTAAAAAATCTAGCTTGATTGACACTGAATAAATCACAATTTTGCTCATAAGAAGGAAGTTAAGGTGAAAGAAAACATCTTGTACCAAAGATATAAGAAACAAAAATGAGCCTTATTATACTTCAAGAATACAAATGTTCTTTGCAATCTGCTGATGGGTGCTCAGTGCTCCCCCAAATGACAGTGGGTGAGGTGGGTTTGTTTCTGTAAAGTCACAGAGAAAGTTTTCACCAACTGCTAGGGATTTACAGTCAGAGAGAGAAATAAAACATCAGTAGAGGCAGATGAAGAGAGAAACCCTGGGCTGCTGCACCTTTCAGGATCTAAGACAAAAAGCCGTGTACCACAGGGCACAGCAAGGATCCCCTCACACACTAGGATGTGTTTTAGAAAGGAAACAAGCACAGGACCTCTCTGTCTGTCCTACTATGCAGTGAGTCACAGGAATATCATCTGTCAACACCTTAATGAGAACTATGCCTCCAACTGTGGAGCAACAATGGGAAAATGCATACTGGCAATGACCCCTGAAGGGAAAAACAACCCTTGCACTCCTGATTATAATGCTAATAGCACATAAGCAGTTAAACCACAGGGCAGACTAGCTTTTCTCCTGTATTAACTACTGTGAAGTCCACCACAAAGTCATTTGTCACCAACATACTTCCAGCACTGGTGTAACAGCTGTGAAAATATAATTAGTCCCTCCATCTCTATCCCACTGGGTACCAGTCACTGCTTCAGTGGTCTCTTTGGATATGTTTCTGTCCTCTACTGGCCAGAGGTCAAGTTTTCCAGAAGCTAGTTGCCTGTATAAATTACAGTGCACATATTTTACATCTCATTGTAATGCTTTCTTTTGCCAGCATCCGCTTCTTTGCAAATGTTCTATTTCCAAGCAATTTTTCTGCAAGCCCCAAGAGAAGTCATCAAACAAGCATGCTGAAAATTTATCCACAGGCATCACAAATGCACATTTAGCTGATGAAGACATAGAATTCATATAAACTTTGATTTGGAATGCCTCTTCTTCCAAACAGCTAGTCCCACATGGGACAGTTTGCTCAGGAAAAATAGGACTGGGGAAAATGTCTGAAAGCCCAGTAGAAGAAGACACAGGTTGCCCACAGCTATTTTGAGGCAAGGAGAGAAACTTCTGTTTAAATAATTTTCAGTGTCAGCATTTGGATTACCAGTACAATTGAAGGCTGCAGGAGAGGTGACTGGGTAGTGAGAGACCAAAGGAAACATGATACATCTGCTTCTGGGTTTGGGTCTGAAGTCACAATGCCAAGATTATGCTGAGACTTCCAGATGTCTCTTTGGAGACAAGCAAATTAACAACTGCAAAAGCAGAAAAATTATCAGGATGATGTTTCTGCATTGTGATACCCTGGAATAAACCCTGTTACTCCTTCTTCTTCTATCACAGTTGCAGAGAGAGTACCAGCTGCTGGGCATAACAGCCCATCACATAAAAAACATGGGGAAGGATAACAATCTTCATGCCAGAAACAACTGACTATAAAACTAGTTCTTTGGTGTTTAAAGGAATATGAAATGGGCCAAGGGCAACATTCCTGAGCTGATTGTCAAGAAGGAAACTTCAGAGAAGTAGAGAACTGATGATACAACATGCCTGCTGAGATCAAGAAATGGTGTGTAGGACCCACTGCCTAGCGAGAACCAAAAGCCATGGCATGTTTTAAACAGCCCACATGCAGGCTGGACTATCACACTGCACCTGACTTCCCCATATTCTGTTAATACTTATCTTTATCCTATGGGAAATAGTAAACCCATATAGTGATTGTAGTAACCCACACACTGACCCTGGCTTATGGAGTCAATGCGAGTCCCGACAGTGTCTAAGCCGTTGCAGTGCCATTGGGATCAGTCTGCAGGAGGATCTGTATCCACATGGAGATCTCAACCCATGAGGTTTTCATCCTATTTTCTCCCCCTGTATTGCTGAGGAAGGAGAGGGGGAGAGTGAGGAGTGTGATGGTGGAATTGTGTAGTGGGCACCTGGCAGCCACCCCAGCACATAAAGCTATTTTGAAATCAATGGCTTCCTGATCATTTTTTCTGACCACTCTGTGAACATTCAGAGGTTGGGTTGTGGCAAACCACTGAAGCTGGTTACTACCTGTATGAAACCCAGTCAGCATGACCCTGCTTCTCTGTGGCCCAGCAGACCGTGCCATTAGCACACACAACATATAGACAAGTTTGCTTATGGATACAGAGATGACAGAAGCAAGAGGCAAGCAGCAAGGCTGAGTCCCTTCCATCTTGCTCTCCTTGCTGTCCTTCTATCACCTACAGCACCAAGGGGCTGTGCAGAGAATCCTGAAAAGGCAGAGAGGTCTTATTTGCTCAAGTCCCGCTTCCCCTTAGTCCAGAGAACAGCTGTGCTCATCCCCTACTGAGCAAGGGCATGGAGTATCACTCTCTGCTCTGATGTTTTGGGCGCTGATCCTATCTAATTTATCCCATCTTATATAGCACTACCACAGATGGTCCTGCTTCCCTCTAAATGGATGCTTTCGTAGTTCATGAAAATACCTGCCTGGATGCGGAAAACACCATTGCAAAAACCTCCCTGTCACACAAAAAAACTCCCCAAGCACCCAGTCTCCTCACCTAATCACAGCCATTAACTGTTTCCTCTGGTCTATAAATATAATCTCTGTTGAATTAAACTCCACCTACCTTAAGTGTTGGCCACATACAAAAGAAGTTATGTGCCATTCTGTTATCTACCACAGCTTGGTAAGAGGAAAACTGTGCCATGTCTGTTTATGGTTGGCAAAGGTTCCACAAACTCCCTTTATTTCTCCTTGAATGAACACATAAACACTGAATGGGACAGGGTGGAGAATGAAAGTCCTTCAGTGGTTAACACATTTCCCCTAAGCCCATCTGTCACCCTCAGAGCAGTAACAAAGCACTACTGCTTAAGGAATAGTGTGAGGAGACTTATGAGGGAGTAAACTCTTTTTTCTTAGAGGAAAACAGATGATAATCCATGAATTTCACCAGTTCTGTTTATTTTTAAACTGAATGATTCATATCACCTTGCAAGCATATCAACTGATTCATAGAAAATGATTTGAACAAAGGCAACAAATATCCTCTCCCCTCATTTATGAGAATTTTTACTCTCCTTATAAAGCACAGCAAAACCATCTTTGGAGTTGCTCAGGGTATATGAGTGAGAACATTGTAAAATACAAAAAAATTGAAAAGCCATTATTATGGTGAAAATTATAATCACTAAAGTAATCTTTAAAGAGTCCTAATTTCAAGTTTGGGTTAAAGTTGATTGGTTTAGAGTATTACATGTAGACATAGGCTCTTTGTTAGGTTTTTGGTAGCTTCTCTACAACCCAACAAATGCAGCAGAATCCTAAGACATCAGTTTGAACTGATGCCACAGAAACAGAAATGGATATAAAAGATGATCTCTGATTTGGACACCTTCCAGATGAAAGCACTTGGCCCAAACTGAACACAGAGAGTGGTTGCTTAATAGATTGCTTTTAAAAGCAAATTCATCTTATCTCTTTCAACCAGAAAAACATTCTTATCTAAAAGAAGATTCCTTTACCTGGGAACGAAATCCCACACTCAGACGGTTCCGCAGAGTGGCAATGAAGAATATTAGGCCTCCCAGCAACATGCTCCAGCACTCTCCTCATGCAGACTTGGCTCTGTATTTCAACTACCTGTACTGCAGGACACAACTCTGCATGGAGTGTGTCTGGCAGCCCTGAACAGCAGGTGGTCTGAATCCCTCATTACTCTTATGCCATCGGATTTGAGGCAGCAAGTTAAGCACTGTGAATAGAGCTCTTGGGCATGCAGTCAGAAGATGAAAACAATATCCTTTGTGCTCAACACTGGAACAGTTCTCGTATCCTTTTCTTAGTGTACAGTGAAATGACAAGTAAACCTTCAAACAAGCCCTTTGAAGTTCTCCAGAGGCTGCTGTTCCCAAGCATTGTCTAGCTAGACACCATGGGATGTTCTTTTGCTTTCTGAAAATATCCTCCTCTTATTTTTATGAACCATTTTTTCCTATCTGCTTAAGAAACCACTTTTGTACCCTTTGTGCTATGATCTTTTCTAAAATATAGTTATATACATATATTGCACCTTGAGTAGGGCAGAGTGCTAGGGAGAACTTAGGCAGCAAAAAGCTCCACTTTAGGAAAGAGGGTGCTCTTTCCCCTCAGTAGTCTGTTTCTGAGGTAAAAAAGATTTTATGAAACAAAATGCCTCTGACAGCAAGTTTATATGGTTCTGTTCCTGAATGTTCCCTGACTGCTTTCTTCTTTCTTTAACAAAGGCTGTATACCACACACCAAACTTCTGATTTATTTTTTACAGCATGACAAAACATTTCAGACAAAAGATCATTTGTAACATGAGTTTTAATACAGGTAGTTGTACTACCTTTACTGTACTAAGAATTCATTTGAAGTTGCAGGTATATAAATGTCCTCTTCTGCATATTTAGATACTTCTTGCCACAATCACTCAAATACAGAGTCCTAGATATGATGTCAATTGGAAAAGACAGAGAAAATTTGGTACTTACTGATTTTTGCATTTGAAGAATTTGTTTTTGTTAGGCAGACAGCATTAGCTACTCTAGAAGCAGCATATACCTGTCAGGCCTCACAGAACCTGCCTGGCTTCTCTGGCTGCTTTGAGGGTGTTCCCCCTCTCTCACATAGGAAGCCTTGTCTGTACTTCAAAAATGTCTCAATTGTATTAGTGTGGTACAAGCACTCAGAGCTGTTTTCTATCCATGCAAATACTGTGACACAAGGAAGGCCAAGTGTTAAGGCTTTTCTGTATTAGCAACAATATATCTATGCAGGAAGGAATAGCAGTACACCCATAAAGCTATAAAATTAGCACAGGTTTTAAAGTGTATACTGATAATATGTACTTATCCCACAAAACAGATATTCAGCCATTTATCAGTGTGACTGGGACTAGAGCATCTCTCCTACAAAGACAGGCTGAGAGAGTTGGGGCTGTTCAGCCTGGAGGAGAGAAGTAGATCTCAGAGCAGCCTTCCAGTATGTGAAGGGGTCTACAGGGAAGGTGGAGAGAGACTCTTCATCCTGAACTTTAGTGATAAGAAAGGGTGAATGGCTTCAGATTGAAAAGCAGTAGGTTTAGGTGTTAGGAAGAAATCCTTAACTGTGAGAGTGATGGCACACGGGAACAGGTTGCCCGGAGAAGCTGGGGCTGTCCCATTCCTGTCAGTGTTCAAGGCCGGGATGGACGGAGCGCTGAGCAACCTGGTCTAGCGGAATGGCCCCCCGTGGCAGGGGGGTTGGAATTCAATGATCTTTAAGGTCACTTCCAATCCAAATTGTTCTGTCATTCTATGATCTGACAGAAGGGGAGTGGGAATGTGTGAATATTTCTGGGGATTCTGACCAAACTTTTCAACCTCAAGAGCCCGCAAGCTGGGTGACCTGCCCGCAAACCCGCACTGGATTCAGCAAGCCAGGAAAACGCCCCGGCTCCCGAGAGAGATGCTCGACGGAGAGCAGCGGTACAGGGGCGGCCCCAAGCCGGCGCCACAGAGCCCCGGCCCCGCC
>WBNO01001158.1:0-15637 GCA_013400575.1 Peucedramus taeniatus | reverse complement strand
CAGGCGCGGCGGCAGCAGGAGGAGCTGGAGGCCGAGCACGGCCCCGGAGCGCCCGCGGCTCCCCGGCAACGCAGCGCGGTTCTCGGTGAGCCCCCGGTAACCCCGGTAAAGCCCCGAGGGTGCGCGGCCCCGGGCTGAGCCAGCGCCGCTCCCCGCAGGCCCCGGCTCGGACTCGGAGGATGATGAGGAGTGGCCCTCGCTGGAGAAGGCGGCGGCGGCCGCGGGACGGAGCGGGGACTACGGTGGGGAGGTGGAGGTGGACCCCGAGGATGAGAAAGCCATCGAGATGTTCATGAACAAGAACCCGCCGCTGAGGTGACCGGGGGGCTGCACCGGGCAGGGGCCGCCTCCCTGCACGGACCCGGCTCTGCCCTGTCCCGTGTCAGCCCCATGCGAGCCCCGATTCCCCCCCGTCCTGTCTCAGCCCCCGACTCAATCCCTGTCCCGCGTCAGCCCCCAACTCACCTCCATCCCATGTGATGTGATCCCATCGTGTCATCCCCCTGCGACTCCCGATTCTCCTCCTGGTCCCGTGTCGGCCCTGCACAGACCCCAACTCGCCCCCTTCCCTTGTGAGCCCCTGGCTCACCTCTGTCCCCTGCCAGCCCTCCCTGGTCCCCCAGTGACCCTGTCCCCTTCCAGCCCTCCCTGGTCCCCCAGTGACCCTGTCCCCTTCCAGCCCTCCCATGTGCCCCAATGACCCTGGTCCCCCAGTGACCCTATCCCGTGCCAGCCCTCCCCTGTCCCCTGCTGACCCTGTCCCGTGCCAGCCCTCCCCTGTCCCCTGCTGACCCTGTCCCCTCCCCTGTCCCCTGCTGACCCTGTCCCGTGCCGGCCCCAGGCGCACACTGGCCGATATCATCATGGAGAAGATCACGGAGAAGCAGACGGAGGTGGAGACGGCTCTGTCGGAGCTCTCGGGCTGCCCCATGCCCCAGCTTGACCCCCGTGTCCTGGAGGTCTACAGGGGTGTCAGGGAGGTGAGGACGGAGCAGCTGAACCCACAGCCACCACTCTGAGGTGACAAGATGCTCTTGTCCCTGCTGTCACTTCCCCCAGTCATGGCCTGGCCCGTGTCCCTGTCTTTGAAGGTGCTGTCCAAGTACAGGAGTGGGAAGCTCCCCAAGGCGTTTAAAATCATTCCTGCCTTGTCCAACTGGGAGCAGATCCTCTACATCACCGAGCCAGAGACGTGGACAGCTGCTGCCATGTACCAGGCCACCAGGTAAGGTCACCTCAGTGACCATCTGGCATGGGATTTTTGTTTTTTTTTTCCCATAACCATATTCAGATTTACAAAACACCAACCTGCCCCTGTTTAGCCTCCTTTCCTCATCCATTCTTTTGTGCTTTGCTGATCCCAGGATATTTTCCTCCAACCTGAAGGAGAGGATGGCCCAGAGGTTCTACAACCTGGTGCTGCTGCCGCGGATCCGGGACGACATCGCCGAGTACAAGCGGCTCAACTTCCACCTGTACATGGCTCTGAAGAAGGCTCTGTTCAAGCCAGCAGCCTGGTTCAAGGGTAGGGGTCCTGCAGGGTCTCCTCTGGGGCTTGCCTGCCTGTCTGAGGGGCTGCTGCACAGCCATAGGGACAGGGGCTGCTGCAAGAGTGGGGATTTCCTGGGCTCAGGGGGAAGGGGCTGAGCCCCAGGGTTCTGTGTGTGGTCAGTGCCTGAGTGTCCCCATTCCCAGGGATCCTCATCCCGCTCTGTGAGTCCGGCACCTGCACGCTCAGGGAGGCCATCATCATCGGCAGCATCCTCACCAAGTGCTCCATCCCCGTCCTGCACTCCAGGTGAGGCCCTGAGGGGCTGGGTGGGAAGAGCTTCTCCTCCAGGGACCCTGGCAAGTGCCTTTGATGCACCCCTCAGCCTCTCCAACCCCCTGGAGGTGGTGAGGGGTCACTCAGCTCCCTCTGGGGTTTGTGCCTGAGTGCACGGTGCTCTGTGGCTCCAGCCCATTTCCCCCTGACCCCTGTGGTCCCTCCTCTGTCCCCATGGCTCCTGCGTGGCCCTGCCTCAGTCCTTGTGGCTCCAGCCCCCGTGACTCTGTGCTCCATCCTTGCTCACTGTGGCTCCAGCCTGGCCCCTCTTGTGCCCATTCCTTGGTCCCTATGACTTCAACTCTGCAGCCCCTGACCCTGTGCCCATTATTCTGTCCCCTGACCCCTCACCTCTCCTCTGTCCCCATGGCTCTGTCACCTGACCCTGAGCCCCCCATGCCTGTTCCTCTGGCCTGTGCTCCATCCCCTGACCCCTCACCCCTTCTGTATCCCTGTGTCCCTGTCCCCTGACCCTTCACCTCTCCTGTGTCCCCGTGGCTCCATCCCCTGGCCTCTCATGTCTCCTGTGTCCCCGTGTCCCTGTCTCCTGACCCCTCACCTCTCCTGTGTCCCCGTGGCTCCATCCCCTGACCCCTCACCTCTCCTGTGTCCCCATGGCTCTGTCCCCTGACCCCTCACCTCTCCTGTGTCCCCATGGCTCCATCCCCTGACCCCTCACCTCTCCTGTGTCCCTGTGGCTCCATCCCCTGGCCTCTCATCTCTCCCATGTCCCTGTCCCCTGACCCCTCACCTCCCCCATGTCCCCATCCCCTGAGCTGTCCCTGTCCCATCCCCTGTCCCATCCCCTGAGCTGTCCCGTGTCCCAGTCCCATTCCCTGAGCTGTCCCTGTCCCCATTCCCTGAGCTGTCCCTGTCCCATCCCCTGTCCCATTCCCTGTCCCATCCCCTGAGCTCTCCCTGTCCCATCCCCTGTCCCTGTCCCATCCCCTGTCCCATCCCCTGTCCCTGTCCCATCCCTGTCCCTGTCCCATTCCCTGAGCTGTCCCTGTCCCATCCCCTGAGCTCTCCCTGTCCCTGTCCCATCCCTGTCCCATCCCTGTCCTGTCCCGCAGCGCGGCGCTGCTGAAGCTGGCTGAGATGCAGTACAGCGGTGCCAACAGCATCTTCCTGCGCCTGCTCATCGATAAGAAGTACGCGCTGCCCTTCCGCGTGCTCGACGCCCTGGTCTTCCACTTCCTGGCCTTCCGCACGGAGCAGCGGCTGCTGCCCGTGCTGTGGCACCAGAGCCTGCTGGCCCTGGCCCAGCGCTACAAGGAGGACCTGTCCTCAGAGCAGAAGGAGGCCCTGCTGGAGCTGCTCAAGTTCCACAGCCACCCCCAGATCTCGCCCGAGATCCACCGGGAGCTGATGAACTCCAAGACGAGGGACGTGGAAGGGGAGCAGCCGGTGGCCATGGAGTGAGCAGGGCAGGGCTGGAGCCTGGCCTGGACCTGGGGTGCTGCTGGGAGCCTGGAGGAGCCTGGAGCAGGAGCCTGGAGCAGGAGCTTGGATCAGGAGCCTGGAGCAGGAGCCTGGGTCAAGAGCCTGGAGCAGGAGCTTGGATCAAGAGCCTGGATCAGGAGCTTGGATCAAGAGCCTGGATCAGGAGCTTGGAGCAGGAGCTTGGATCAAGAGCCTGGAGCATGAGCTTGGATCAAGAGCCTGGAGCAGGAGCCTGGAGCAGGAGCCTGGAGCAGGAGCCTGGATCAAGAGCCTGGAGCAGGAGAATCCATCCTGGATCCCGCTGCTCCGAGCGCTCACTGGGAGCAGGCTGTGCCCCCAAAGCTGGACTGAGTGCCCTGTGCTGCTGTCACGGGGCAGGGCAGCCCCTGTGCCACCCAGGAGCCCGGTGTCACCAGCACTGGGACACTTTGGCTTGTTCCTCTACTCGGAAATAAAACCAGAACTGTGTCAGTCAGGGCTGGCTCTGCCTGGCGTGGTCCCAGCCTGTCCCTGTCCCTGTCCCCACCAGCTTCTGGAACTCTTTGCCCGTGGATTTTCCCAAACACTCAAAGCCCCCCTGGGTTTACTTCCTGAAGCCACAGGGCCACCATCCTCAGCTGGCCATGAGGCCACCTGGCACTGTGCCCAAGTGCCACCTCTGCTGAAAAACCCAGGGGGGACTTTTCCACCAGGCTGCACTTCCCTGGGACCTGGGCCACTGTCACTGCCAGGTCTGTGCCCTGCAGCTTCGGGCCACGGAGAGGAGCCCCTGCTGCACCCTGAGCTGTGCCAAGGGCAGCTGCCTCCTGTTGTCACCTCGGTGGCAGGAGCTGGGTCCCCACACCCCTCAGCCTTTTCTGTGACTTCCTGATTTTATTTTAAAGGAGCCAGAGGCTGATGAGCACAGGAGGGAGCCTGGGCTGGCACAGAGCACCGGGCACTCTCCTGCCACCACCTAGGGAGCTCCAGTGCCCACCAGCCTCCAGCCTGCTGGGGAGAAGGTGCTGCCTCTGCTCCAGGGACACCTCACTGCTGGAAGGATTTTGGCTCCATCACCATCCCTGAGGTGTCCCATCTGAATCCTTCAGCTCCCTGGATATTCCCTCCATTCTCTCTTTATTGGAGCAGCATGAGCTCCAAAAAGGGTTAAAATCCATGGGAATCCAGGGAAGGGGACTCTCCCTGGACAATTCAGATTTAACTCCCTCAGTGAGGGTGAATCCTTCACAGATCCCTGGATATTCTCTCTATACTGGAGCAGGATGAGCTCCAAAAAGGATTAAAATCCATGGGAATCCAGTAACCTGGATTTAACTCCTTCAGCCAGGCTGAATCCTTCAGCTCCCTGGATATTCCCTCCATTCTCTCTTTACTTGAGCTCCAAAAAGGATTAAAATCCATGGGAATCCAGGGAAGAGGACTCCATGGACAATTCAGATTTAACTCCCTCAGTGAGGGTGAATCCTTCACAGATCCCTGGATATTCTCTCTATACTGGAGCAGGATGAGCTCCAAAAAGGATTAAAATCCATGGGAATCCAGTAACCTGGATTTAACTCCTTCAGCCAGGCTGAATCCTTCAGCTCCCTGGATATTCCCTCCATTCCCTCTTTATTGGAGCAGGATGAGCTCAAAAAAGGGTTAAAATCCATGGGAATCCAATAACCTGGATTTAACTCCCTCAGCCAGGCTGAATCCTTCAGCTCCCTGGATATTCCCTCCATTCTCTCTTTACTTGAGCTCCAAAAAGGGTTAAAATCCATGGGAATCCAGGGAAGGGGACTCTCCCTGGACAATTCAGATTTAACTCCCTCAGTGAGGGTGAATCCTTCACAGATCCCTGGATATTCTCTCTATACTGGAGCAGGATGAGCTCCAAAAAGGATTAAAATCCATGGGAATCCAGTAACCTGGATTTAACTCCCTCAGGGTCCTGCCTGCCCTCTCCCTGTTCTATCCTGCCAAAAGCAGGGCTGGAGCTCCCAAGGGCTCCCCAGCACCAGGGAAAGATCCAAGAACGGCGCAGGGAAACCCTCGAGCCTCTGGTTTTGTTTTTTTTTTGTTTAAAATATTTTATTGCAACATCACGGGGTTCTCTGGCTCTCCCAGCAGCGAGACTCGTGCGAGTGAACACCAAACCAATTTACTCTTAAATTAAAAATTCACTTTATATATATATATATTTATATTTAAAAAAAAAAGAAGAAACACATTTCCTTTTGCACAGGCAGGCTCTGTCCCAGCCCTCCTGCTCGCAGGAGGCTCCGTGGGTTTCCGGACCAGGCAGGCTCAGGGAGGAGCAGCAGCCCCACCTTTTTCCGCCGGATTTTTGTGGGGCTGGTGGCATCCAAAAGGAAGATTTCTACCTCCTCTTCCACATCCCCCACGGGAGGACAACAGCCACAAATCCAGAGGTCCCCAGGCAGCAGCAGCAGCGTCTGCCTCGATCCCTGTGGAGTCTCCAGCTTCTCCTGGTTAATTCCACTCTGATTTTCTCATAGAAAAGCAGCATTATTTTTTTTTTTCTTTTCTGTTTGACAACAATTTTTATAAAAAACTAACAGGATCAACAACAACAATACAAAAATGCAGTAATTGCTTTTCCAACTCAAGTGCGCAGCGAAGTTTTTGCACCCTTGGGAGGCAGCTCAGCTCCACGTGGATGAGCGTGATCCGAAATCCCTGCCTTGGAAGAGTGCAGATGCATCCCAGACTATAGCAGCACATTCAAAGGTTTTCCTTAAATCCTAGTCTGATGCCTAAGCTACCAAAGGGCCCACCGAGGAGTCTCCCACTGCCCAGGGAGCCAGGGAAGGGGGAAAAGGGGGAAGGCACTTTTTTGGGAAGGAGAGGAGAGCATCGTGCAGGCCCCACCCCGAGGGATGCCAGCTCTCCTCCCTGCCCGTTTCCCAGCAGTGAATTCATAAATTAAGCAGCTGAGGGGACCCTGAACTGCTCCCAAGGCACGGAGGGGGAGTGCATCCCCAAAACCCCACATCCAACAGCAAAAACAAACCAAGCCCCAGGGGTCCCAGAAGCAGCTGCACGGCTTCCCCCGGAGCTGTGGGAAGGTGGCACGAAGCAGTCGGGACCGAGGGGCCACCGAGCAGCTGCTCCACGAGCCCCGTGGCCCTGCAGGAGTGGAGGTGAGGATTTGGGTCCTGCAGGGCTGGCTCTCTGTGATTTCTGTCCCTCACTGGGCTGGAAGTCACCACGAACAGAGAAACAATTCCAACTTCATCCGGGCTCCTGCTCCCCGTGCCCACCTCGGGCACTGCCCCCCGGGCACTCAGCAGCTCCGAGCTCCACGCTCCCAGCTGGGAAGGGCCCCTCGGAGGGGCTGGGTGGGCAGGGGGGGTGCAGCGAGCTGGGGGTGCCCAGGGAGGGGCAGTTGGTCACAGGTTGACGTCGGTGACGTCCGTGGGGGTGCTCGTGGGTTGGCTGCCCCCGTAGGGCGCCGCCTTGGCGCTGAATTCCTGCTGGGGTTGGGATGCCTGCTTCAGGCTCTCGGCTAAAGCCGCCTCAATCTGCTCCTGGCAGGCCTTCAGGCAGTCCTGGAACAGGGAAACACAGGGAGCCATCAGAGATCCCTGCTCCTCGGGGCTGGGAGCTTTAGAACAGCTCAGAGCAGCTGCTGGGAGCACGCAGGGAAAAGGAGATTTCCTTTTCCATCAGCGTGGCCCTCCCCAGGCCAAGCCCTACGCTCTGGTTCTCCTCCTCCCACCTCCCTGCTGACCCCATTCTGCAGGAATGTTCTGTCCAGCAGAGCTTCCCAAACTCCTGGAGCCAGGGTGTGGCTTCAGCAGCGTGCCAAGGGCAGGCCAAACTTCCCAGATCCCAAGAATGTGCCTGTCCTTGGAACACGGATCCCTCTCCAGCCCCCCAGGCCCTCCAGCCCAGCTTTCCCAGAGCTCTGTGCACAGGAATCCTCCTGGGTACCCCTGAGGCAGCAGGACCCTCCCTGACCCCAAATCCACCCTACCCCACCTCATATAGAACCCTGCCGTGGTTCTCCTGAGCTTCTCACAAGGTTTTCACCCTCCTGTCCCCTCTGTGCCACCCCCAGGGGACCCAGAGCTGGGGGACACGTGCAGGAAGGCGCTGGAGGCTGCCAAGAAACGCAAACCCCGCTCTGGTTTTTCCCCCACGAGCTGTCAGCAGGAGGAAACTCCCTCTCAGCCACCCCAGGGGCACAGCCCAGCCCTGCTCAGCCTGGTGACAGTTTGCACCTCACGGGACAATGTCACACCCCGAAATCTCTTACCAGGAATCCGCCAGCAATTCTTAGAAACTGACAGAGGATGTGGCGAGCGAAAACAGCAACGCCCAGCTCCCCCTGGCCAGCTCCTCTTCCCCGGCTTCCTGTCAGCACAGGGCACCAGGGGCAGCTGGGCAGGGGCTGGGCATCACCATCCCCTGGCTGTGCAACCCCCTGGGCACCTGGGCAGGGGCTGACCATTCCCCTGGGCACCTGGGCAGGGGCTAGGCATCCCCAGGGGCACCTGGGCAGGGGCTGGGCATCACCATCCCCCGGCTGTGCATCCCCCTGGGCACCTGGGCAGGGGCTGTGCATCCCCCTGGGCACCTGGGCAGGGGCTGACCATTCCCCTGGGCACCTGGGCATGAGCTGGGCATCACCATCCCCTGGCTGTGCATCCCCCTGGGCACCTGGGCATGGGCTGACCATTCCCCTGGGCACCTGGGCATGAGCTGGGCATCTCCATCCCCTGGCTGTGCATCTCCAGGGGCACCTGGCAGGGGCTGTGTATCCCCCTGGGCAACTGGGCAGGGGCTGGGCATCACCATCCCCTTGCTGTCCATCCCCCTGGGCACCTGGCCAT
The DNA here is from genome assembly GCA_013400575.1 of Peucedramus taeniatus. Lineage (NCBI taxonomy): Eukaryota > Metazoa > Chordata > Aves > Passeriformes > Fringillidae > Peucedramus > Peucedramus taeniatus. The sequence goes on along the minus strand of WBNO01001158.1, from coordinate 7,528 downwards.
TGGCTCTCTATCACCATCCCCTTGCTGTCCACCACCATGGCCAGTCCATCCCTGGGCTCTCCATCACCATCCTGGGCTATCCCCATCCCCTGTCCATCCCCAGCTGTCCAGCTCCATCCCTGGGCTGACCATCTCCACAGCCAGTCCATCCCTGTGGCCAGTCCATCCCTGAGCTCTCCATCACCTTGACCAGTCCATCCCTGTGGATGTTTGGGATCATCCCACAGCCCTTGGCTCTCCTCAAACTGGGGCAGCACCGTTTGAACAGCACAATCCCACAGAATGCCAGAGCAGCTGGGGCTGGAAGGGCCCTCTGGAGTCCAGCCCTGCATCCCAGGCTGACCACTACAGCCAGACCATCCCAGGCTGACCATCAGCCCAGCCTGACCATCCCAGGCTGACCATCAGCACAGCCTGACCATCCCAGGCTGACCATCACTGCAGCCAGACCATCCCAGGCTGACCATCACTGCAGCCAGACCATCCCAGGCTGATCATCAGCACAGCCTGACCATCCCAGGCTGACCATCAGCACAGCCTGACCATCACCATGACCAGTCCACCCCTCTGGCCAGTCCATCCCTGTGGCCAGTCCATCCCCAAGGCCCTCCCAGCTCTCCCCTGCCAGTCCTGGCTGAGATGCCAAGGCCAGCCTGGCCACACCCAGCCAGGCTCCTGCTGGCCACAGAGCTGGCCCAGCCCTGCATCCCCAGCTGGAGCTGCAGGAAGGGGATGGCTCCTCCAGAGGGAAACTGAGTCACAGCCTGGGGACACGGCAGGGCCACAGGTGGGGGAGGCCAAGTTCAGCTGCTCTCCCAGGAACCCAAAATTCTGTGTTCACATCCCAGGAGGAGCTGCCATGGTCCTGCACAGGCTGGAGGTGTTTGTGAGGCACCCACACCTGGGCAGGGGGCACAGCAGATGCTGGGGAGGGACAGGAGGGGACAGGAGGGGACAGGGGGGTGCTGGGCTCCATTTCAGCTCCTCTCCCTCCACAGAACCCTCCCTGCTTCCCACCTGTTCCCTGCACAGGAGGGAGCTTCCCTCCCGGAGCAGGTTGGGAGCAGGTGGCTGCACTGATTCTCTCTTTAAAAAGGCTCTGGAGAACAAAAAAAATTCCACCTGCACCTCAGACCTGGAGCCTCCCCCCGGGGAAAGGCACCCCCAGCCCTGCCCCAGGTCCTGGCAGGGGACTGGAACCGACCTGGGCAGGGGAGGAGAGCAAAGGGGAGGAAAAGCTGCAGACTGGAGCTCCAGAGAGCCCCACAGGATCCCTGTCCCCAGTGAGGGGCTGCAGAACCCCCCCATCCTGATGTCCCCAAGCCTGGGAGGTTTCATGTGGCAGCCCCCCCTTGCCCCCCCCCCAGGCAGGACACCTGCAACCAGACACTGAGGGGAGCAGATGCTGAGCCTGGCGTGTCCCTGTCCCCGAGAACCCGATCCTGCCAGCACCTGCCCAGGCAGGGAACAGATCCTGCCCTTTGTGTGGCATTTCAAAGGCTCTGAACCACCCTGCCCTGCCCAGGCTGTCTTTGGGATCATCCCACAGCCCTTGGCTCTCCTCAAACTGGGGCAGCACCGTTTGAACAGCACAATCCCACAGAATGTCAGAGCAGCTGGGGCTGGAAGGGCCCTCTGGAGTCCAGCCCTGCATCCCAGGCTGACCATCAGCACAGCCAGACCATCCCAAACTGACCATCAGCACAGCCAGACCATCCCAGGCTGACCATCACTACAGCCAGACCATCCCAGGCTGACCATCACCCCAGCCAGCCCATCNNNNCAGCCAGACCATCCCAGGCTGACCATCAGCACAGCCTGACCCTCAGCATGGCCAGACCATCCCAGGCTGACCATCACTGCAGCCAAATCATCCTAGGCTGACCACTGCAGCCAGACCATCCCAGGCTGACCATCAGCACAGCCTGACCATCCCAGTCTCTCCTTCACCATGGCCAGTTCATCCCAGGCTCTCCCTCACCATGACCACGCCATCCTGGGCTGTCCATCACCATCACCAGTCTCTCCCTCACCATGACCAGTTAATTCCAATCCATCCCTCACCATGCCCACTCCAACACTCACTATGACCACTCCATCCTGAACTCTCCCTCACCATGACCAGTCCATCCCAGTCTATCCCTCACCATGACCAGTTAATTCCAGTCCATCCCTCACCATGACCAGTCTCTCCCTCACCATGACCACTCCATCCCAGTCTCTCCCTCACCATGACCAGTTAATTCCAGTCTCCCTCACCACGACCACTCCATCCCAGTCTATCCCTCACCATGACCAGTTAATTCCAGTCCATCCCTCACCATGACCATGGACATCCCAGGCTCTCCCTGACCATGACCAGTCCTTCCCTGGGCTGACCATCACCATCACCAGTCTCTCCCTCACCATGACCACTCCATCCCAGTCCATCCCAGTCCATCCCTCACCATGACCAGTCCATCCCAGTCCATCCCTCACCACTCCACCCCTCACCCCCTGAGGCAGGGTCACCTGGAGCAGGTGACACAGGTGACGCACCCACCCGGGTCCGGAACCTCTCCAGAGGCGCAGACCCCCCACCCTCCCCAGCCAGCTGTGCCCCCTGATGGAACCCTCCTCCTGTGAGGAGCAGCAGCAAGGCTCCCCAGCAGCGTGCCAGCCCTGGTGGGCACTCACCAGCTCGGTGCCCGTGGTCCTGGCCAGCAGCTCGGTGACGGCGTCGCCGCTGCCGCCGAGGCTCAGGCCGTGGATGGCGGCGCCGATGCTGCCCGTGGCGATCATGGACGGGGGGTACATCACAAACGTGTACTCTGGGGGGGGAAGCAGCTCTCAGAGAGGGGGCAGCTGCACTTTGGGGTGCACAGAGGGCTCCGTGCAGGGTGGCACAGAGAAAGGGCTGGAGGAGCTGAGCACCTTCAGGAGATGGGATGAGGGGGGCTGCGGAGACTGAGAGGCTGAGAAAAGTTGGGGTTCAGCCCTGGACACCCTCCCACCGGCACAGTGAGAGCACCTGGCCCTGCTCTCCTGGCATCTAAAAGCCCCGGGGGCATCTGTGGCATTCACATTCCCTGAACTCGATTCTCTCTCCCAGGAATTTCCTGGGAAGCTGAAACGCAGCGAGAAATCAAAGCAAAGAAAGCAATTTTATCTCTATTCTCTGCTCCTGTTGTTTTGCACACGTGGAATGTGTTAGGAAGAGGAGGAATCTGAGAGGGATTTGTTAATTGGTGAAGGTTGTTTTGAGTGATTGGCCAATTAAGGCCAAGCTGTGTCTGGGACACTCGTGGGCTTTTCTTTAGTAGATCCTTTAGTATTTAGTAGATCCTTTAGTATTTAGTAGATCCTTTAGTATCTCTTTAGCACAGTATAATACTGCATCAATGCAGAATAATATAATTCAATAAATCAATTCCCCAGCCTTCTGCAGCACGGGCTCAGATGCCAATCGCTCCCAGACCTTGGGGTCACCTCACATTCCGTGGGCATCGTCCCACCCCGAACCCTGGCTGAAAGGAGGGCAGGCACAGAGCTCCCAGGAAAGGTGGGCAGCCCTCCCAGGTGTGCCAGCAGCCCAGCCCAGCACCCACCTGTGGCACAGAGGGCGATGAAGGTCTGCGCGTGTTTCTTCACCAGCTCCACCCTGTCCGTGGGCAGGGGCAGCCTGTGCAGGATGTGGGGCAGGAAATCGTTGGCAATCACCGACACCAGGTCCCACTTGAGCTTCTCCAGGACCAGCAGCTCCCAGTGCTGTGGGGAGAGGCAGGGCAGGACATTATGGGATGGCTCAGGGGGATGCGGGGCAGGGAGGGGCAGAGGGGCTGTCCCCACAGTGTCAGGCTCAGGGCTGGACTGGGGCTCAGGGCTGGACTGGGGTTTGGGTCAGGGCTGGACTGGGGTTTGGGTCAGGCTCTGAGCTGGACTGGGGTTTGAGTCAGGCTCAGGGCTGCACTGGGGCTTGGGTCAGGTTCAGGTCTGGACTGGGGCTCAGGTTGAGAGCTCAGGTCAGGCTCAGGGCTGGACTGGGGCTCAGGGCTGGACTGGGGTTTGGGTCAGGCTCAGAGCTGGACTGGGGCTCAGGTTCAGGACTGGACTGGCATTTGAGTCAGGGTCAGGGCTGGACTGGGGCTTGGGTCAGGTTCAGGTCTGGACTGGGGCTCAGGTTGAGAGCTCAGGTCAGGCTCAGGGCCTCCCCTGCCCAGCACAAATCCCCTTTTCCCCAAACTCAGGATTCCACCAGCGCTGCCCAGCAGCTCCAGCACAGCCAGATTTGAGGCAGTGCTGTTCTCTCCTAAGCTCAGATCTGAATTTCCCCCTTTTTCTCTTGTTGTTACCCCCTCCCTCCTTCCCCTTACACAACCACCCTGCCCTGAGTTGCTCAAAGGAGCAGAATTGCTCAACCTGCCCCAAACCCCACCCTGGCCTGAGCTGCCCCCTCCCAGCCCCCCCTTCCCCCAGGACCCCGTTCCTGCCAGCACTGGGAAGGTTTTTAAGCCAAATTCACAGGATAAAAGCAAAAAGGAGCTCTGGAAAAAAGAGGATCACTGAGGTTTGGGGGATTGGAGCAGAGGAGAAGATCAGGGAAANATCATTTCCTTCTCCCCCAGAATAACTCCAGCGAGGCTCTGTGTCCTTTCTGAAGGGCTGAGCTGCTGCCAAGCACCCTGCCCGAGGAGGAGGAGGAGGAGGAGGAGGAAGCAGAGCCCAGGAATGTGAGCCAGCTTCCTGCTGGGGTGGCCCAGGGCCACCAGGATGTGCCATTGTCCCCAGGCTGCTGAAGAAGCTCCCCTGGCCCTGCTCTGCCCACCCTCCTCTCCCAGGGGGTTGGGAAANTTTTAAAAAGGAAAGGAAAGAAAAAAAAAAAAAAGAAATTTCAAAAAAACCCAAACCCCCAAGGTGGGTTAGAGAACAGCCTGGACGGAAATCCAACTTCCTCCAAATGGACAAATCCCTCCTTGCATCATTTCCTTCTCCCCCAGAATAACTCCAGCGAGGCTCTGTGTCCTTTCTGAAGGGCTGAGCTGCTGCCAAGCACCCTGCCCGAGGAGGAGGAGGAGGAGGAGGAGGAAGCAGAGCCCAGGAATGTGAGCNGATGTGCTCCAAAAAGGGTTAAAATCCATGGGAATCCAGTAACCTGGAATTAATTCCCTCAGTGAGGGTGAATCCTTCAGATCCCTGGATATTTCTTCAATTCCCTCTTTACTGGAGCAGGATGAGCTCCAAAAAGGGATCAAATCCATGGGAATCCAGGGAAGGGGATTCTCCATGGATAATTCAGATTTAACTCACCTCAGGTCCCTCAGTGAGGGTGAATCCTTCCCAGACCTGGATATTCTCTCTATATTGGAGCAGGATGAGCTGCAAAAGGATTAAAATCCATGAGGATCCAGTAACCTGGAATTAACTCCCTTAGCCAAGGTGAATCCTTCAGATCCCTGGATATTTCTTCAATTCCCTCTTTACTGGAGCAGGGGATGAGCACAGGGGGGGAGCAGCAGCTCTGGGGGGCTGGAATTGAGATTTAACTCCCTCAGTGAGGGTGAATCCTTCAGCTCCCTGGATATTCTCTCTATATTGGAGCAGGATGAGCTCCAAAAGGATTAAAATCCATGAGGATCCAGTAACCTGGAATTAACTCACTTAGCCAAGGTGAATCCTTCAGATCCCTGGATATTCTCTCTTTACGGGAGCAGGATGAGCCCCAAAAGGATTAAAATCCATGGGAATCCAGGGAGGACTCTCCCAGTGCCTCAGTTTCCCTCCCTCAGTTTTTTGTCTCTGAGCACCCCTTGGAAAACCAACAGGAATTAACCCCTGCTCTGCTGAGTGCTCACGTTCCCACCAGCAATGGAGAAAAGGATCCAATTTGCCTGGAAAAGCTCAAAAAAAAGCACTTTTGACTCCCAAAATAAAACAATTTTCACCCATATCGACATCAGGAAGCATCCAAGAGGAACCCAGGGATCCTGGGGAGGAGGGAAACATAAAATAAATGGGTTTATCTCCTTCCTGGATGGAAGCAGAATTCCAGGAGTGAGAGCTGCAGGATCAGGAGGGAGGAGCAGGGAAGATCAGCAGGATCTTGGGAATGAGGGGGAATCTCCAGGGATGCTCTGCCTGCTCCAAACTGAGAGGAAACAGCAAATCCCCCCCAAAAATCAGAATTATCCCAGCTGGGAACCACAGCTGGGCACTGCAGGGGTCACCAGGAGTGGCCCTGGTGGCCCTCAGGGATGGGGACAGGACTCAGCATCCCCATCCCTCCTGAGGGCTAATTAAGGCAATCACCACCCACTAATGAGTTCAGCTAGAGGGGAGGGGATTTTCCCCAGCCTTGGGAAAAACCAGGTTCAGCTGAGAGCTCTGAGTTCCCAGCAGTGCCCTCGGTCACACCTGAGGATTTTGGGGGTTCCTGCCCACCTGGGGCTCAGATGAGCCCAGCCCAAAACTCCAGAGCTGCTGAGCTGGGGATGAGTAACCCTGAAAAGCCCTCGGGGTCCCCAGGGATGTTGTGTCACCCTGGCTGTTCCCTCCTGAGGCCCCCCAAAAAAAGGGTTTTTCTCCCATTTCCTCCCTCGTGGCTGAGATTTATCAGACACCATCAGCAAGGTTTGGCCTTTCAGAGCCTCAGAAGGAACTTTCTGGGTGTAGGATGGGAAATGGAGGGGTAGAGCAGGAATTCCACTCATCCCCACCAGCCTGGAGCAGCCACTGACCTCCCCAGCTCACAAACCCCTCCCGGCCATCCTGCTGCACCCAAAATCCCATTTTCCCTTCTGCTCTGGGAGGGAATTCCCACATTCCCTGCTTGGGGCAGCTGGGGAGGCAGAGCTGCCTCAGCCTGAGCTTGGAGCCTTGGAGATGGCACTGGAGTGACAGTGACAGCCCAGAGCTGGCACAGGAACCTCCCTGCACAACCAGGAGGGGACAACTGAAGGGACAATTCTGCTGCCCAGCACAGGGAGGATGGAAAATCCTTCACCAGGGAGGGGGGGAATGGGATCAGGAGATGGGCACTGGGAGGGTACCAGAGCTGCCTGACCCAGAGCTTGGAGATGGCACTGGAGTGACAGTGACAGCCCAGAGCTGGCACAGGAACCTCCCTGCACAACCAGGAGGGGACAACTGAAGGGACAATTCTGCTGCCCAGCACAGGGAGGATGGAAAATCCTTCCCCAGGGAGGGGGGGAATGCAGAGGGATGGGAACAGGAGATGCCAGGGAGGAGCTGGGCACTGGGAGGGGGCACAGGAAGGGACACAGGGACGGACACAGTGAGGGGGCACTGGGAAGGGACACTGAGAGGGGACACGGGAGGGGGCACTGGGAAGGAGCACTGGGAAGGGGACACTGGGAAGGGGACACTGGGAAGGGCACAGGAGGGGACACAGGAAGGGACACAGTGAGGGGGCACTGGGAAAAAGGGCACTGGGAGGGGGACACAGGGAAGGGACACAGGAAGAGACACAGTGAGGGGACACTGGGAAGGAGCACTGGGAGGGGACAGAGGAGGGGACACTGAGAGGGGACAC
>WBNO01001157.1:59387-140093 GCA_013400575.1 Peucedramus taeniatus | reverse complement strand
TACTGTCCCATTCATTTTAATAAAATTGGATTAAATTTTTTTTTTATAGTTTCTGGAATTAAAATGAGTGAAAACATACAGGAGAAAAGTCACTTTTGGATGCAGAAAAAAATTTAAGGATGTAGTTGGGAATTCTGAAATGGGATTCTGTTATGTTAATAGAAGCAAAATTTAGCATCACTGAAAAATTATGCTTAATAGATTTTTTATATTTCTTCTTCAGTAGTTGATATAATTATTTAGAAATGGAATGGAAAACTGCATGCAGCCATCTGCACTTTTTGGAAAAGATTTTCATGTCTTCAGCTACCGTAGCAGAATTTTAAATGAACACGAAAGATTGTTTAAAAATTAAGAAATAATATATATGACAATATTCATGTTATAAATGTCTTTTCTCAATTAGGAGAATATTCCCACTGTGGTTGTCTTTTGTAACCCTGGCATGAGAGAACGTCACTGGCAGCAGATGTCAGATATAGTAGGATATGATATAACACCAGATGCTGGAACTACCCTGAGAAAAGTTTTAAAGCAGAATTTATCCTCTTACTTGGCACAGTTTACAACAATAAGTGTGTGTGCAAGCAAGGTAAGCACAGAGATTTGATAGTGACAAATATGACATCAGGTGTCTTAGTGGATACTTTTATGACTTATTAGCATTATTTGTCTCTGCCATTATGCAACAGAAGAGATTTGGTGAGACTTTGGCCCATTATATGTTTATAATGAGTGTAAGCATTTGTATCTCATGTGACATCATCAGTATTTCCCAAGTGTGCTGCTTTCTGTGTGCAAGGAAAGGGTATACTAAGGAAAAATAATAACAAATAGTTAATTTGTGCTGCTAGAGCAAAATAGTTTATTCAGCTAGACATGCTTATATATTGAATTAGAGAATTGGAAAAAAACAATTCAGTGACTAGACCAAGCTATTTTCTTTTTAAACAGGAATTTTCCTTGGAGAAAGCAATGCATACCATGAAGGAAACCTGGGATTCAATTTCCTTCATCACAAATGTGTATCGTGAGACTGGTATTCATATTCTGTCTTCAGTGGATGAGATTCAGGCTCTTCTTGATGATCAGATTATGAAAACTCAGACAATGAGAGGCTCACCTTTCATTAAACCGTTTGATAATGAAATAAGGGTACAATGAGTACTTTTTCAACCGCTTTTATTTGTAGGATAACTGTAGTGCAATAGTATACTGATTGTATTACAACTTTATTGTTTGAGTTGTTAATGAAATGCTTTCACTGATTTTTCAGCAAGAATCTTTTGAGTTTGTATGAGTCATAATTACCTTATTTCTGTTTTGGGATTATCTCTTCCATTCAGATTGAAGTGTAACCAAGAGAACATGATTATTTTTTCTCATATTTTACAAAATCACTCTTTCCATTAGCCTTACTTCTTAATAACTGGAAATAATGTTTCTATTACTGCTAATGAGAACATTTATTTATTTATTTATTTATTGAGTTTTTGACCAAACTTTGAACTACAGTGTTTTCCTCAGGGCAAAGGAAGTTCTTGATGACTGGGAGAGTGTTTTTTAATCAGGCCTTAGAGTAATGATGGCAGTGCTTTACACCTGCTTTTGAATTTCAGGGCTAGAGTAGTCTTTGTGGTGCTAACACCATGGCTATTGACAGGAGAGAACCTGGTGGAATTGCTTTGCCGCTACTCTCCCTAGTTCATTGTTGGTTTATGTGGGAAATGTTCAGGCTCAAGCAGGCTCAGTAAACACACTTACACTTTACAAGCAGCTTGCTCCACTGATATCTGCTATTGTCCTTAGGAACAGGATGCTGAACTTGCTGGATCTCTCCTATGGGCTGAGGTGGCTTTTCTGGTAATGTGTCCCGGCTGCCATTCAGCTGAGAGAGCCCTTGCTGTGGGGAGATGAAATAGAATTTATCACTGGTAGCCTCCTGGCTTCTGCTTACCAATTAAGTTGTTGAAAGGTCAAAGCACTAAAGTGATAAATGCATTTTGGAAAATTAATTTCCAAGTAAGTAAAAATTTCTGAGCTCCTTTTGCCATCTGTATGTGTGTAAGAACTTATACTCCTAAATATTTTTCTTTCATTTTGCTTATTGGTAGAAATTTTTTTTCTCTTTGGAAGCTGGAATACCACAATGTCTACCTTTCCTGAATTTGTTATCTCTAACATTATTTGTTTGGAAATGTCAAGCTAATATTCTTTAAACATTTATTAAGGAATGGGAAAGCCGCTTGATTCAAATTCAGGAGAATATTGATGACTGGCTGAAAGTGCAGGCACAGTGGCTGTATTTGGAACCCATCTTTTCTTCTGAGGATATTATGCAACAGATGCCAGAAGAGGGACGGCAGTTTCAGACTGTGGACAGACTGTGGAGAGAGATTATGCAGTTTTGCACTGAAGACCCAAAGGTAAGGGAAATTTCCACTACTAACAGGAAACAGTACTTCTCTTGCCCTTTTTTTTTTCAGAGTGGGGGAGGGGAGGGGATGCTTAGTTTTCAGAATATATGCAATTAACTTGGATTTCAGTTCCCTAGGCTTTCTAGAAACAAAGTTATGTTGTTCCTTATTTGATTAATTTCTACTGTTTGAAATATTTCATTTATAGCTGACAGTTTGCACATGTTTGTTGTTACAGGTTCTTGCTGCTACTTCCTTGCCAGGATTAACAGAGAAGCTTCAGACCTGTAATGAGCTTCTTGACAAAATCATGAAAGGGCTTAATGCTTACCTTGAAAAAAAACGTCTCTTCTTTCCCCGGTATGATGAGCTTTGGTTATTTAAAACCCACAGATTCTGAATGGGTCTTTTTTGTTGTAAGATCAGTCTTAAAAACAACTTGATAATGCAGCTTGATTCTTTTTTTGTAATTTTTTTAGCTTCTTTTTCTTGTCTAATGATGAAATGTTGGAGATCCTCTCAGAGACTAAGGATCCTCTTAGGGTTCAGCCTCACTTGAAGAAGTGTTTTGAAGGCATTGCTAAGCTGGACTTCCTTCGCAACTTGGATATTAAAGGAATGTGTAGTTCTGAAGGCGAGCGTGTGCAACTGGTTTCAAACATTTCTACTTCTGAAGCTCGAGGTGCAGTGGAGAAGTGGTTGATTCAAGTAGAAGATATTATGCTGAAGACTGTACGTGATGTAATTGCCAGATCAAGAATGGTATGTGGTTTGTGATAATTTAAGAACTGTAGCACCTATCTTTGTTTTATGGCTGTCTCTTGACTCTCTAAAATTCTTCCTCAATGCAGCAGTTGATGAAGTTATGTGGCCAGAACCAAGTTAACATGACGTGTATTTCATAGGCTAGTGATATAGGTTAGAGTTTAATTTGAATAAGGCACAAGTAGTTTTCCTATAACAGTGGATATAAATTCTTCTAAAAGTTTCACAGCAGTACTATTTTACAGGATATATCATCTGATGTAATAGTTTAGGTTTCTTATGAATTAGAAATAGAACACTTGTAATATGCTTGCTTCCTCCTAAAAGAAAATCATTAGACAGAAAATGTTTATTTGTATGAAGTTAACAAGTTGTGAATATTTCTGTAATATGGAAAGAATTCTAAGAATATTTAAAATTATTGGGTAAAATTTTGTAAACCTAAGGGGAAAAGAGCATTTAAAGCTCCATTTGGACATTGCAGATAGGAGAATAGTATTCTTCAGCAAGGAATATTAATAAGGTTACATTATAAGCTTCCGTATTACATTGTGATATATATTCCCAGACACTATGTTTGTATGGTGTATGTAACTCTTTCAGGCTTATCTAGAGACTGAGAGGAAGCGCTGGGTTCTGGAGTGGCCTGGCCAAGTAGTGTTGTGTGTGTCTCAAATGTACTGGACAAGTGAGGTACATGAAGTTCTTCATGATGGACCCAAGGTACTGTAATGCATAATTTAAAAAAAAAATCTTTCTTAGTGTTTCATTTCAGCTAATGTATTTTGCTTAATCAAACAGTTTTAACAATTAAAATAAAATTTGAAAAATGATGAGCATGTGTGTTTGACATACATGAATTTATGTATACTGATTTATACCTTTCATTCAAGTACTTGAATATTCTTATTTAGAGCAATCACAGTTTAAAATGTAGCTTTGCAACATAAATGCATAACTGTGGATAAGAGAGAAACTGATGCAAAACCATGACAATATAAAACAGTAGCTTAATAAGCAACCTCTGCTAAGATATCTAGTCATCATGAAGAAGTCTGGAACACTTGAAACTGTGATATAACCAGTTTCGAACTTACCTTTTGTCTCCTAGGGTTTAAAGGGTTATTATGATACACTTCAGCTTCAACTTAATGATATTGTAGAGCTGGTGAGAGGAAAACTGTCAAAGCAAACAAGGACTACACTGGGTGCTTTGGTTACTCTTGATGTTCATGCTAGAGATGTCATCAAGGAAATGATTGGAAGTGGTAATTATATTTGAAGACATTTTTCTTAACACATAATTAATGAAAAATCGCAAACCAATCAGATTTTACTGCCTAAAATAGTACAGCACTAAGATGGGCTTGTATTTGGCTACAAGCATCAACATTAATAATTTCAAAGCTGTTTTAAATTTAACCGTATTAGAAAATCCAGCTATCTACAACATCTTTTATGATTGCTGTCAACTCTGTTTGTCAGGTGTGCAGAATGAAACAGACTTTCAGTGGCTTGCACAGCTGCGCTATTATTGGCAGAATGAGAACGTCCGTGTGTGCATCATTAACTGCAATGTGAAATATGCATACGAATACCTTGGAAACTCCCCACGCCTGGTGATCACTCCTCTCACAGACAGGTGTTACCGCACCCTGGTATGAGCTTCCTCCTGGGATATTGCAAATTGTATTTACTGTGCTCTAGTGTTGCTTACACCGCTCAGTGCAGCCATCATTTTAGGGCTTATGGTTATTGTCAGACTCTGCTATTTCTGCTAGAATGAGGTTTGTAATTTTGACAGAATATTAAACATGAAGGTCACTCATAACAACAAATCTGGACAGCCCACCAACCTGACTGAAAAATTAGTGTGTTGTTCTGTTGTGGTTGTGCTTTTTTAAAACACACAGGAAAAATAGACAATATTTGATTACTGTATAGATTATGAAAATGCAAAGTGCTTTTCTGATGTTCTGTGGCTGCTAAATTAAATGGAGAAGGATTCACTTGTGATCACACTGTTCCTAAGACTAGTACAAGTTTGGCAACTTTTTAGTATCCCTGCTCTTAGCAGAGGTGTTTATTATTGTACTGGTTTATCCTCAGCTAACCTGACAACTGAAAGTTACCAAAGTCATCTCAGATACAGCTTTTCCATTATCATTAACTGCAATCTCTTTGCTGGAGCATGATTTCAAGTTTTACTAGGCACCCATGGTGTGGCCGTAGCTGATGCTTGATATCTGTTTGTCAAAACATCAAGGTAGGTTGGTATGAGAGGGTGATGCACTTGGTAGTCTGTTTTGGTTTTAGGCTCACAAGCCTTGAATCAGAGCACAGCAGGTGGAAGCCTGGAATTCTGGCAAATAGAAGTCTTGTCCTTTGCCCACCAAGGTCTTAATAAAGTATTCTCAGAAGTTGTCAGTCAATACAGATGTGGCTCTGTAGCTGTTTGTTTAAAGTCTGCAACTTCTTTGTTTTCTGTCAGATTTCCTCCTACTTCAATGGAATATAGGAGGGAATATGGAACGGTCAATGGAAGGCACATAACATCAAAGGGGGTATGGTGTGGGAAAGAAAAAAAAAGAGGAAAAAAGTATATTAAAGGACAAACAGAGAGAAAAGAGTAGCAGCAAATGACTGCAACAAATTTAACTTGAAAGGTATATCTAAACGAGAACTGAAAGATTTGGTATAGTAAAGTTTAAGCAATCAATCATGGTTATGATGATAATAAAACAAAACCCTCTGTTAGGGTCAAAATTAAATTCTCTTGCCTATTTTTCCCAGCTGTAAGTACATTTCAGATTTTTTTTAATTAGTAAAACCATACTTTTTATGTTAGATAAAATAAGTGTATGAAACTATCAAGTGCAATTTAATTTTATCATTTTCATTCAGAAGAATTTCATATGAATAAAGTACAAATAATTTCCATAAACTATTTCTGTGCTTTAGATTGGAGCCTTTTATTTAAACCTCGGTGGTGCCCCAGAGGGTCCAGCAGGAACAGGTAAAACAGAGACCACCAAAGATTTGGCTAAAGCTCTTGCTGTTCAGTGTGTTGTCTTTAACTGCTCTGATGGCCTTGATTACCTGGCAATGGGAAAGGTAAATAGAAAATAAATGTATGTTTTATTTTATATTTAGCATGAAAATTTTAGGGTCCTTATTTTGCAGACACAAATAAATGTGGCGTCTGTGGTCTGCTGCACTTGGATGCTCTATGCTGTTCTCTACTTGTTTCATTTTCTGTGCTTTATGAAAGCCTATTAAGTTGCTAAATAAAACATGAAACAAACAAGAGTTCATGGAATTGGGATCTTCTGATTTAGCTTGCTTTAGAATCAAAAACTTCTTCAGTACATCACTGATCTATATGTGATGTTTCTATCTATCACTGATCTCTTAAACCTTAAATAGGTTTAAGCATTATTATCATAATTGTATTTTTAAAATCTAATTAAACTTCTAACATTGTAATCTTAATTTCTTTTGAATCTTCTCTGTTAGCAATAGTTTTGGTTTCTTTCTTCATTTGCAGTTTTTCAAGGGTTTGGCTTCATCAGGTGCCTGGGCATGTTTTGATGAATTCAATCGCATTGAACTGGAAGTGCTGTCTGTAGTGGCACAGCAGATCCTTTGCATCCAAAGAGCCATACAGATGAAGCTAGAAACATTTAACTTTGAAGGAACTGAGCTGAAGCTTAATCCCAACTGTTTTATAGCAATTACTATGAATCCAGGTTATGCAGGACGTTCTGAACTTCCAGATAATCTGAAGGTAAAATAGTAAGATAGATGCGTCTTAAATCTTTGTGATGATTGTTTTGTCCAGATGAGCTGTTTCAATGAGGAGGCTTTGCTAACTGAAAGCAGAGATAGTGCAGCATGAGGAGCACACCAACTGCAGATTGCTGAAAGAAAGAAAGTGCATTCTCTCACCTGCTATGGACCACATTTTCCTTCCTTACTGCTGGATTTATCTGTGCAAGGGGCAAATTGGATTCTTGAGACAGTGCTGAGGGAAAAGAGCTGGGGCGAACAGTCTTGTCTTAATGTACTGCATTGTACATTAAGATGGATATTGGTGGTAGCTCACTTAGGTTAATTTCCTAGGGAATCATAAGCTACAAATATTGATAATACTGTTTTATGGTTATGGTGGGATGAATGTCGTAAAAGTTCTGAATTGCTTTCCATTCCTAAATTAATTATTTAAAGATATTTCTTTGGGTATGTATTCCAGGTTCTTTTCCGAACGGTAGCCATGATGGTTCCAAACTATGCTCTGATAGCAGAAATTTCCCTCTATTCATATGGATTTTTGAATGCTAAGTCACTGTCAGTGAAGATAGTCATGACTTACAGGCTTTGTTCAGAACAGCTTTCTTCTCAGTATCACTACGACTATGGCATGCGGGCAGTCAAAGCTGTGCTGGTGGCTGCGGGGAATCTAAAGTTAAAATTTCCCACAGAAGATGAAGATATATTGGTGAGTTCTTGAGGGAATATTTGTTTAAGGAGTTTCATAGATACATGCAGTTCTGAGTTCTGAAGGCAGTTCCAGCATATCTTGTCTCATCACTGATCCATATTTTGTAGTTTGTGAAGTGAAAATAATAAAATACATGCTGCATTTTCCTGGGCTGTTCTGATGATTGCATGGTTGGGCTTCTTATCAAAGGCCCCATTTAATTAATTCATCTTTGTTACATACTAGGTTATTTTAATTGCAGAACACCTTATGCTCCGTCTCTTAATAAGAACAGTAAAATGCATATTTGTTTCTTCTAGCTTCTTAGATCAATTAAAGATGTGAATGAGCCCAAATTTTTGTCACATGATATACCTCTGTTCATGGGTATAACCAGTGATTTATTTCCTGGAATCAAGCTTCCTGAGGCAGACTATAATGTAAGTCCTCTTCTAATTTTTCCTTGGTCATGATCATTGTTGATTGTTTTGTGGTGATTTGCTCTGTAATCAGGTGCAATTATGCAGTGAGGTATTTCAAGAGGAGCAAAATTGCTGAATGTTTGCAATGAAACTTTGTAGTAAGGGGAATTATTTTATCTGTGCTGAATATAATCCACACTTGAGTTCCCTTACATTCAGAAGGGTTGTGCATTATGGACTGGGGGCTGATCTGCACATTTACCAAGTTTTAGGCTTTCTGATTTCTTTCCTAATTGCTGGACATAATTAAGTGAGATAAAGGTTTGTGCTTGTATTTTATTTTTAGAAACACTTGAAGCAATCTTTGTAGGAGAATGGTTGGGAAGGATGAGTATGTTGGAAAAACCAAATTCAATTAACTTTTAAGTTTTCAGTAAATACTGCGATCTTGAAATAAGTGTATGGTTCTGAAGCACACTGCTAGTTTCCTGAGGGTGATATGCCTTCTCCTCAAGACAAAAATTGTAGTGAAATCCTGTTCTAGCCCATGAAGTACAGAACTGGGAATTTTTTCCTCCAGGAAGTTTGCTATATTCTGACTAATACTATTTCAGTTATTAACTAATTTGAAACCCTTTCTCATGAGCATAAACTCTTCTGTTGTTGTGCAGGACAGTAATTTAAATTGTAGCAGGAATAAGATTACGATTTGTTTTGATTTTAGGATTTTCTGGAATGTGCCAATGAATGTTGCACTCAACATAATGTCCAACCTGTACAAACTTTTATGCAGAAAATGATACAGACATATGAAATGATGATTGTTAGACATGGGTAAGGTTCTCATCACTGCAGTATCTGTTGTAAATCTGACTTATACTGAAGCAATTATTTATATGAAGTTATAGAAGGTTTTAAAGGTTGGCATAATATTCCACTTTGTTCCAATCAGCTTTGGAACAGCTGATTCCTGATACTGCTTTTGCATGTCCCAAAATTCTTGTGGATATATGTCTGAGGAATTGTACTCTTCTTGATATCAGAAGCACTTGCACATGTATAATCATTTTAGGTGCTGATACCAGTATGGTGAAAATTTAGGACTGTAAAAGTTTATTTATTTAAAATGTTAGTTGTCAGATCTGTGCCATTTTATTCCTAGCTTTTATTACAGAACAGCAACTGGAGGAAATATATACAATATAACATGAGCTATATGATGGTTAATATTCAGCTCATTAGTTAGTCTTCTCCGCAAGATTGTGCAATCAGATTTGCATGTGCAAATAGCCTGGCCTTGTGGAAAAGATTTTTTATATTCAAAGAGAATTTACTTGCTTCACTTTTTGAAAATTAGATGAAAATTAGCTTGAACAGTATCTTTGATACTGTTGGCCTTCATGTGATCTGTGAAAGTCTAAATTGCAAGACAAATTTATTAATAGCAGGGTTTTTTTTCCATCTAACAGCTTCATGCTGGTGGGAGAGTCATTTTCTGGGAAGACCAAAGTTCTACATGTGTTGGCAGATACGCTGTCTCTTATGAAAAAGCGTGGATATGGTGAAGAAGAAAAAGTCATTTATAGAACTGTGAATCCAAAATCAATCACTATGGGCCAGCTTTTTGGGCAGTTTGATCTGATATCCCATGAGGTAATATATGTTTAAAAAATAATGTTTTCTGTATATTATGATTCCGTTATTATGGATAGTAAACTCTTGAATTCTTAATTTTATGATTTTAAACATGGATGAGAACACAATTATAAATTTTACTTTAGCTAATACTTTTGTGGCCTGTTTTTAATTAGGATGTAAAAAATGCAGTACCGTGTGTGTAAGCAGCTATATAGGTTTAAACATGCAAAAAAAAAAAAAGCAATACCACTTTGAAGGTCATTATCCTCTTATAGCTGCAACTATGCTAGGAAGTCATATCAAACATAATTGTATTAATTTTTCTGTCTTTTCTTAATGTGTATAATCAAAGTAATGCAAAAACTCTCTAGAAAAATCTATGAACTCATGGGCTTACAAGTGTGAAACTTATGTTTGGAGAAAAAATGATGTGAAGCAATAAATGTGAAATAATGGCTCTGGAGAGAATTAGGGTGATTCTGGAGAGAAACAGATGCAAGACAGGACAGAAGAATTTCTAAGTTTCAGTAAATTGAATTGCTGGTCCTTTTTCTTACAGTATTTTTTCCAGTGGAAAAAAAAAATTTAAAAATTTGCTGTGGTTTCAAGACCCTTGGTGAAACTCCAAAGTTAGGTGCTGCTCTCTGCAGCACAAGAGGAGACCAGTTAAAAGTGCGGGATAATAGAAAGCCGAGGGAAGGGTTTCTGGGGCTGGCAGCTCAGGTTGAACTCTGTGTTCTTTGTCTCACTCTCCATTGCCACGTCCACCCCGTCAGTGGACAGACGGAGTTGTCGCTACGACCTTCAGGGAATTCGCATTGTCCGAGACACCCGAGCGCAAATGGGTCATCTTCGATGGCCCCATCGATACTCTGTGGATAGAGAGCATGAACACGGTTCTGGATGACAACAAAAAGGTATCAGTCAGTGAAAAAATGCCTGAATAAAATTATGTGACATTTTTAAAATATTCTTCTGCATATAAAACCACAAATGCAAACTGTGGTGCATGACTTTTGAAAAGAGCAAGTGCAAGATGACGTTGCTGACAAGCCGTGAGCTTTTTTTTATGTGGTTTTTGATTGGAGAGGTTTTTTTGTCTGTTTTATTTGTTTGTATTGGAATCATAACCACAATATCAACTCATTGCTGAAAGACGTGAATTAGGTAGTATTTCCTTAATGCCATAATGCAATTTTCTAACATAAATAATTGAAATTTAAATGTCAGAAATTACAATTAATTATATATTATAAGCCCCATTATTTCTAAGACTGCACAAGCTTAGGCACTTTTATTTCAAGACACAATCCTAAGACACAAAGGGTTGCATTTTCAAAATAATGGCTTCTGAAGTCAAAATTGTAACACCACTTTTGTAAATGGGCCCTCGGAATCCCAAAGCAAATATAAAAATTAGACACAACATTTGAACTTTTAAGTTCTGATTGATAACGTGTCAAAATACTCAAACTGGACTCTTACTTTAGTACAAAAGGGTAGTGTGTCTCCAGCTGAAATGCTTCAGTATTAGCAACAATACCTGCAGATATCTTCTGCCTTCTTGCTGTCTTTTCGTTACCCTGTTATATACAGGATTGATTGTAATGAACCTGCTGGTAGATTACTATGGAGTACTATGGTTTAAGTGAAGAATTTAGCTAAAACTTGATAAGGACCTATTGCTACAAGTGGTTGAGCATTTTATGTAGTTGACCTTACCTTTGATTTTACTTGGTTTTGCCAATTTTCATATAGAACTCCCCTGTGATAGGAAGTGTAATCTAACACCAATTTTTTTCTGATCTTTCATATTATTTTTTATCTTTCAAGCTTTGTTTGATGAGTGGGGAAGTCATCCAAATGTCCCCTCAGATGACTCTTATTTTTGAAACAATGGATCTTTCCCAGGCATCAGTAAGTTTTGTATTTAATGAAAATATAAACCAAAATTTAGTCTACTCAATGCACAATAAAATGAGTTTACCATTTTTCCTTAGCCTGCTACAGTCAGTCGTTGTGGCATGATTTATCTGGAACCTTCTCAGCTGGGCTGGAGGCCAATTGTTACCTCTTGGCTGAGTAAACTGCCTGAACCTCTGAATTCAGAGGAACATCAAGATCTTCTGCAGGGACTTTTTGATTGGTTGGTACCACCAGCATTAAGAGTCCGTCAGAGACAGTGCAAGGTATTTTTTGTCATTTTCCTGCAGTAGTTAGTGGCCATTTCCATTCTGTTATCCTTGGTAGGAGGTGACTGTTCTCTCATGACAAACAGAGTTATAATGAATATATGGCTCTTGGGATCAGGTGAAGAGTTAAAACGAGAACGTCAGCTAAGGCTTGAAACCCAATCATAGTTTTCATCTTCTTATTTTAAAAAGTAAAGTAAGTAGTTAAAACACTGATTAAAAAGTCTTCCCAAGAGAATTTTGTACTTTTTTTTTCTTTAAAGATATCATGTTGTATAACAAAGTACTTTTTTAAGTTTTAGGGGAAATGTGTAGTTACTTGCCTCAGTGCGACAGTGTTAAGAATTTTGCTCATGTTTTGATGTAGTTTCTTCTGTGGGCTTTGTTCTGGTTTAGGATGTTTAATTGTAGTGTTCACATGGTAACCATGAACGTGGTTAACAAGCTAAAGGTCTTGGCATTTCAATGACTGGGGAGGGCAAATGAGCTTTTGAGTGAAAGTCAGTGTAAACCTTGCCTTCTAGTGTGGGTTCAGAATTAGCTAGTGATCTAATTGTTTTAGTATTTTGTCTCCAAAAGATAAATTAACTGAACACGTAAAGTATGACATCCAACCTTTTGAATCTCTTAGGAACTGGTACCCACAAGTGAAATCAATGTTGTAGTAGCTCTCACACGGATTTTTGAAATGTTGATTTGTCCAGCTGTGCAAGAAGATCCCACCAGCAAAAGCATCCGTACCTGGATTATGGTTGGTTTTTTAACATGGAGCAAAATGTATATTTGTTTCTCTATACGTTGGTTTTCAAAACAATTTCTCCAATCCAAATAACTTTAATTTGTGAATAAGAGACACGTGAAACAATTTCATTACCTCCTTTGCTCTCTCTCCCAGTACTCTGGAGGTACCCAGATGAGATGGAAGTCTTAAAAGTGACAAATATGATTAAAAATGTTATTCTTTTTCCAGTTAAAGGTATAGTGTTTTTAATAAATGTGCTTTTTAAGTAACCAAGAAGTTAGCTAAAGCAAAGGGTCTTCTTTCTCTTAAAGGAAATAAATATTTGTGCAATGCTGATTGGCTTGTTTGTTTGAGCAAAAATTTCTATGTAAGAGGGTTTTCTGACAGTTATATTAGTTGAATCCTCTGTCTGACCTTATATTATTATTCTTATGAAAAACTGAAGAAAACAGAATGTGAAAATAGCTATTTAAAATTAAATTACAAAATTCCTAGATCCTGGTTTGTCATTAGAACTCTTCTTAGGCTTTAGTCCTGTGATATACTGCTGTAGTCAGTGGCCTTTATTTTTTGTTCTCTCTCTGTCTCTTTCTGTCCTAGAGTAAGTTTATTTGTGTGCTCTGTCTTCAGTCAGATTTCTAATTTCTTCAGGCCAGGGGTATTCAAGGGCAATTGCTAACATCTCTCTGCTTAACAATGTTTTTTAGAATTATGTTTGTTAATCAGACTGTATAAGGTTCATGTAATGTGTCAGCTTATGTGACAGTTACTAATTTTTTGGCTTTTGCAGGGTTGTTTTGCTTTTGCCATAATCTGGTCCATTGGTGGAACTTGTGATGGTGACAGCAGGACGATTTTTGATAATTTCTTGAGGGAAACTTTGTCTGGGGAATCTAAAACAAATCCTGTACCAGAGAATTTGGGAACGTGGGAGTGTCCCTTAGAAGAGAAAGGCTTGGTCTATGACTACGTGTATGAGGTAGGATTGGCTTCTGCATCCATGAAATAGATTCTTACAGTCCTAATAGAAGGAAAATGCAGCAGGGTAGGTATTTTAACTGTGCAAAGCCTGTTGGATGTTGTAGAGTGTTGGTTGAATTAAATCCCACAGTACATTTTTCATTTCTTTTTCAAATACCAATGTACTAACCAATTTTTTAATAAGATACTAATATGTACATTTCAGTTATATTTGTAATACTGCCACTGCATATTTCTTCTGTAACCAAATTTCAGCTGGCAGATTTAAATCTGCTTTTGTTTAGAAGGAATAATGTGGACTGTTCAGAAGGAAAGCAGAATATGAAGCCCATAAGTAGTTTGTGTTACAATTTTTGTTTATAGTGCCTATTAGAGTGCTTTCTTTTGATTTATTTTGTTGTGTTTTCTATATGTGTGGTTTTTCTGTTTGTTTTCACTGAGCTAAGTGTTTAAGAAAAGAAAGGAGTCTAAGTTTAGGTATGTACTTTAATTATTTATTAGTGAGGTAAAGCAAACTAAATAGGTGAACTTTTGAAACATCAAATACTCATTAATTTATTAAAATACATTAATTTTTCAAAAGTGAAGTAGTAGAGAAAACCCTTCATATGTACAACACCAATCTTTTCTATATCTGTGTTTCTTCCTAGCTCAAAGGCAAAGTAGGTTGGGCTCATTGGAATGAATTTATTGAACAAATTAGTTACAGTGATAAAAATGTGAAGATTCAAGATATTATAGTCCCAACTATGGATACAGTTCGCTATACCTATTTGCTAGACCTGTTCATTACCCATGGAAAGTAAGTTGCTTCACTGCAAATTTCGGAAGTGAAATTTGATCATAGGTATAAATATCTCTTATTGTTTCCTTTGAGTTCATTGTTTTTATCAAACCCTCAGTTTATTTGACCTTTTAAAACATACATTTACTACAAACAAAAAAAAAATTACCCAAAAGTCTGGTTTTAGTTTTTTGTGAAACCTTATTACAGTCTAACTTTAGTATTTGTAGTCTGATGATGCGCTTAGGACAGCCCAAAAATTGTTGCACCCTCTTTCTATTTTAGCAATTAAATGCATATTTTAGGGTTTTTTTTTTCTTTGATTAATCTATGAAAACCTTTATATTAGATCATATAAGAGAATGAAATAAAAACTAGGCTCAGGTTCCAAGACTGAAAGCTTTATGAAGTTTGAATTAATGAAAGACCTGTCAGGAGAAATTTACCTCCCCTGTGTTCATATACTCCAACACCAGTAAAATGAGGGAATGAAAAATGTTTATTTCTCCTCCCATTTTCTTGATGGTGGAAGCAAACTAAAATTATGAGAGGGTTTAATGAAAGCTTTAGAACACTTCAGTTTCTTCTTTAGGCAAATAATGTTTTTAGAGGTAGAAGAAGAAGGGCAAGTTAGTAAAACCTTTGACTTCCAGCTGCTTTTAGTTTACAATGTTAGGTTTCTGCAGTCTGTGTGCTTTATTTCTGTCTTTGTGAAGACCACTGCTTCTAGTGGGACCAACAGGAACTGGGAAATCTGTGTATGTGAAGGACAAGTTAATGAACCACTTGGAAAAGGAGCGCTACTTCCCCTTCTTCATTAATTTTTCAGCTCGAACCAGTGCCAATCAGACTCAGGTTGGTAGAACAGAAAATTTTGGTCTTGAGGAGATTGTGGCCATGAATATATAATCTGTGTTCTGAATGATCCTGTTTGCATTGCAGAACATTATTATGGCCAGGCTGGACAAGAGGCGCAAAGGAGTTTTTGGCCCTCCAATGGGAAAAAAATGCATTATTTTTGTAGATGATATGAATATGCCAGCTTTGGAGAAGTATGGGGCACAGCCTCCTATAGAACTTTTAAGACAGTTCTTTGACCATGGATTTTGGTAATTATTTGAAATACAACTGAAATTTTTTGTTGATGTATTTGCTGTTACCCTTATTTATTCCCTTTAATTTTATTTTCAAAACTTTTTTGGAGTGGTTTGTAAATGTTAATGTAGATTTAGTTTATATAAAAATACATTATTTAAAGTTGAAGCAACTTGTATATTACTCTCTAAGGACTTCTCAGTTTAGGAAATTCATGATCAAATTAATTTTGAGTGTGTTAGAATGTTCCAGTGCTGAACTTCAGCAGAGTTAGTATATGTTAAATAAAATTATTAATCTATACCTTGAATTTTTTTTTCCAGGGCAGTTTCTTATTCTTTTTCTTTGTCTTCCTCCTTATAGTGAGTTGGCAGTTTTCTGTACATATCTATATTTATTTAATTATATAAAACTTCTGATTTTATTTCTTATGTTGGTTTCCCCTATTAATGATGTTTCTGTTAGTCATTAAATTTTTTTAACAAGATCTCAAAATGCTTTTTAAAATTCACAGTGAAATCAGGTCTGATAAATAGACATGAAATAAAATAAGTTTAAAGTCTTCCCTGCTTTTGAGGTTTTTGGCTTTGCTTATATTGAAAGGTGTTTTCCTGAGTCTGGATCACTCTACAATTCCAAGCACTTCTCAAATACAGCTACTCTTGTGATTCCAGGCACTGCTCAAATATCTGTTGCTCTCTGAATAGAGATAATGCATCTTGACATGTTACAGTTTTAATAGTCAAAATTTCATATCAGGTTTCACAGAATGTAGTTTAAACAAATAATCTTCCTTTCAGGCCAGAAAATGATATGTTGAGATTAGCTGCTACACAGTTAAAGGACTAGTTGGGGTGTTTTTTGGTTTTTTTTTAGGGGGAAGGATTGTTTGTTTTTAAAAAGATAAAATATATAGAAATATGTATTATATTACATAATGGCTGCTATGTTTTTTTATAAATTTTAAAATACTTTTTTAATGCATGCAGGGGGTGGTCTGTCATATAGATGCATCTAAGGTGTAACAAATGTGTTATATCTGTATTTAAGTGTCACATGGCAATTTATTTTGAAGGTATGATTTTAAGGACACCTCTAAAATCACCCTTGTTGACATCCAGTTGGTGGCTGCTATGGGGCCTCCAGGGGGTGGGAGGAATCCTGTCACCCCTCGGTTCCTGCGACACTTCAACATTTGCACCATCAACTCTTTCAGTGATGAAACAATGATCCGCATCTTCTCTACCGTAGTAGCTCTTTACCTAAGGATGAATGAGTTTCCTCCTGACTTCTCCACAATTGGAAATCAAATTGTCACTGCCACTTTAGAGGTATGAGGCAAATACCTTACTGGAGATTTCTTTCAATTTGTTCATTGAAGTTCTACAATGATGGCTCTACAATAATGTAGTGTGAAAGGTTTTTTTGACAAATAACATTTTAGAAGGCATTTAGGAATTATGATAATAATACAGTCAGTGTTACTTTTTTGATTTTGTTGTTCTTTATTGTTGTTATCTGAAGGTGTATAAGAAAGCCATCAAAAATCTTTTGCCCACACCAGCCAAATCTCATTATACCTTCAACCTGCGTGACTTTTCACGTGTTATCCATGGCTGTTTGCTCATTAAGAAAAGTGCAGTTCAAAACAAACATGTGATGATTCGGCTGTTTGTACACGAGGTGTTTCGTGTCTTCTATGACCGTCTGGTGGAAGATGATGACAGAACCTGGTTGTTCAATCTAGTGAAAGATATTGTGAAAGAACATTTCAAAGAAGCATTCGATAGAGTTTTTGCACACCTGAAGGAAGAAAAATCATCTGTGAGTAGCATGTTTAACCTGTTCCAAAAGAATTGTTTTTATTAAAATTTAGGACAGGAGAGTTAATCATAGGTGAAATTTTGATTCAAATGCACATGAAAGTTTGAGTTTAATTTGGCCAAATGTCTTCATAAGGAAAAAAAATGTAGAAATGAAAATTGTTTGGGAGGGTTTAACTATTATACATGAGCATTCTTTTTGAATTACATTTAAAATGTACTACGTTTCCTTAAGAGAAATTTGTACCCCTGCATCCTACGGTTGTTATTAAATTTTAGAATCCAAAATGCTGTATAGTGTGTTATATTTTATGCCTTGTCTTCTTTTTTTTTGTTGTGTGGTTTTTTTAATGTCCTTTGTAGTTGCTTTCATGTATAGAAGAAATAACTTTGTGGTCTAGTTGTCGACATATATATTTAATAATATACATCTGTATGAATTTGGTGTAATATGAAGGTCATGATTATGAGACTGTCAGTGGCAATTTGAGCCAATTGTTTTCCAAGAAGAAATTAAGTGTATAGCTCAATGCAGGAAGCATCATTTTGAGGGGGGTGTTGTCAAAAATATTTTGGAGTGCTTATTCTTGTGTCTGTGGTATTTGTCTAAATTCTCCTTTGTTTTGTAAAATTACAATGAGGAATATATTCATTAAATATTAAACTTGACTTCATAATTTGTTGAATATTTGCCATAGGTAACAGAAGAAAACATGAGAAGTTTGTGTTTTGGTGACTACATGGATCCAGAACTTGAGGGAGATGAAAGACTTTATGTTGAGGTCCCAAGCATTGAGGACTTCAGTGATATTGTGGAGCAATGTCTGGAAGAATATAATCAAACCCAAAAAACAAGAATGAACCTTGTTGTTTTCAGGTGTTTATGATCTGTTTTATTAAGAGCTTTAAGCTGTAGTTGATAATTCAGTATATTCAATTTTGTGGACTATGGTTTTCGGTATGTCTCCTCCCCTTTATGCATCCTTTATAGTGTTTTTGGTGTTACACCTTTCTGAATGGAAGTAAATTGTTTTTTTCTTTATGCTTTTCCTTTTTCTATCTGAAAGTAAATAATTAGAAGCTTTTCTCTTGAGGAGCTTTGAATATTTTCCTTAGTTGTTACGGAAACATTGTGCACTGAAACAGATAGATGCTGTACTTCTCCTAGGCCTCTGTCACCAGTGAAGGTGGATGTCACTGGACTTTCATTCCCCAAGGACAAGCATCCCAAGAGGGAGATGTTCACAATCATAGCTGTCTGTCTGCTCTGTTGTTATGCAGTACAGCCATGCACCCAGCTGGTGCTGCCACTAATCCTACGAAATTTTAGACTCTGCAGGCCCTTATTGTTACCTTAACTTGTGATCATGCAGATCTACAACTGAGAGACATTAAGAGGTCAAACTC
Source organism: Peucedramus taeniatus (assembly GCA_013400575.1). Taxonomy (NCBI): domain Eukaryota; kingdom Metazoa; phylum Chordata; class Aves; order Passeriformes; family Fringillidae; genus Peucedramus; species Peucedramus taeniatus. Next base: position 121,347 of record WBNO01001157.1, on the reverse strand, counting down.
CTTCCTCCTCCCTGTTGCTAGAGATTACCACCTCTTCATATTTGCCAGGGTAACTTGACACGTAGATACTTCCTGAAGGAGATTAGGGTTACTTCAAACAGTTCTAGTAGCAGCTTATTTTAGTCTAGGTCATTTTGCCAAGCTGGATTTCTGAGTGCCTGTATGTACAGCTAGGCTCTCAGTTTGAAGAGCTAGCAGCCTCTGGTCAAAGGCCACTTCCTGGGTGTAGAAGCAATATTCCAGTGACCTCACTGAACAGCAGCCAGGAGAGCATATTTGACTGTGGCCACTGTTCAATCTCATGGATAACATCTGAATTTGTTTCTTTTATTTTTCTAACCAGTAAAAACAAACAAGAATTTATCTTTTTTGAAATGTTTGAAATTTTTTTTGAGACTACTTTTAATAGCTGCTCAGCTTGCTTTAATTACCCCATGCCCTGTGCTTAAGCAGGGGATCTCCTATAGGCCTTGCTTCATATTCTGAGATCAAGCATGCCTGAGTTTTGACAAGGACTCTCAATAATGTGCAGATACTGCTTCCTGAGGATGTTCCACTTATGTCAATTCCACATATAAGTTATAAAACACTGTCAGAGGTAGAGGAGAGGGAGATGTTTGTTGATATAAGCCATGTTCCCTCAGTGGTTACTTTAAAAAGATACTGAAACTGCTATTTTTCAAGAAAGTTAAAATTGGTAATATTGCTGCTATTTTGAAGTAGAGAATTAATGGTTTTCATTTCCTTTAACACATTTATCCTTATAGTTCTCCTGTTCTTACCTCTGCATGTTCTTTCTAGCAATTTGTAATAATTTGAGCTACATACTGATATTTGTATAATAGAAGAATTATAAGTTTTACTTTATTTTGTGGTTCATGCCAACTCTCTTTCTTCCTCTTCCTCTCTACCCCACCCCACCCTGCATTCAGAAATTTGTTTTTGGAGATGCTACTCTTTGATTTTTTTCCCAGATGAATGGGTCCATAGATCTCCCTGTGTTTCTGCTCTTTGGGTAATCAGCATGTTCCCAATGCAGGTACATGTTGGAGCACTTGTCTCGATTGAGCCGCATCCTGAAGCAGTCTGGGGGGAATGCTCTGCTGGTTGGAATGGGAGGAAGCGGGCGGCAGTCTCTGACCCGCCTGGCTGCCTTCATGGCAAGAATGTGTGTTTTTCAACCAGAGATTTCTAAGACCTATGGTACAAATGAGTGGAGAGAAGATCTGAAAGTGAGTATTAATAACCTGTCTACATTTTGACTTAATTTTGAGGAAGGAATGTACAATTTTGTTTTGGAACGTACAACTTTAACTGTCTTGCATTTTCAGAGACTTCTAAGGAGTGCAGGTGTTAAAGGCTTGAAAACTGTATTTCTAATCACAGACACACAAATTAAAGAAGAAAGCTTTTTAGAAGATATTGACAGTGTCCTCAACACAGGAGAGGTTCCCAATCTTTTTGCAGCAGATGAAAAACAAGAAATTATAGAGGTATCTTTAGAAACTTTCTTTAATTTTACCTCCCTTTTAATCTACTTGGTCAGTTCAGTGTGAAATGTGGCTTTTGGATGTTTGCACTTAATTCTGTGACTTCTTTTAGAGACCTCAGATAAATCAGCTTAGTAAACTTATAGAGTGGTTTATGCCAACTGCAAGCTTTAATTCTGACCTAGCACTCTGTTCACAAACTCATCAAGTTGTGCATATAGAGAACTTGCGTTGTTCACAAATACCCTGTGGCTGTAGTTATTTTTGTCGTGTATTGTGTGGACAAGATTGTGCATCACAATGATTTCATTGATCAGTGAAGTGCAAAGTTGTGACATTTTTATTGGAACACATGGCCTACCTTTCTCAATAGACTCCTTCTCTCTGGGGCACTAGGGCATTGTTAGAATTTCGTAGTCCTGACATTTCTTTTCAGAGACAAGGGTGTTCCATGACTTTAGGCTCAGAAGTAAGTAAGCAAATTCAAAACAAAATTAACTAAAATCAGGCTTGGATTTTCACAACAGCAGTCACAATTTGGGAGGGAGAGGCATCAATCTTTGTGTACATCAAGTTGGAAACTTAATGTTAGCAATCAATATTTGGAACTGCATGGTGTGCTGTCTCCGTGTCTCTGTGATGTTTTTACTAAATTAAGTAGGTATACTTCTAGTTGATTTTCGAAGTGGTTCTTAGTACAAATGTTCTTTATTACAATATTTGTATCATTTGATAGATTTTACTACTGGTTTTTCTTGCACTTAAGTTATGGAGCACGTTAATACCTCGATTCATGTATCTTTCAAAGAAGTTTAGATTATAATTATTGTGATTTTTTTCTATTACTATTTCATTTTTACCAGGTAAGTAGTGACAATATTGAAATAATTGAAATATGGCTCTTTTCTAATTTTACAGTTTGTGTGAACATATTCAGAGGGTATATGCTGGAACTTGGTAGCTATCCACAATGTGCTAGCTGGAGCAAAGTTGTTTTTTATTAATTTAAATCTGCTCCCTCCAAAGAATTATTCTTTTACTCTATTGTTATGATCTACTCTCTGTTGCTCAGAGCAGCAGAAGATCATTTCTGGAACACTTTCAAGTTCTGAAAGGGTCACAGATAAATAGTGCGATCCTGTTCTCAGACAGTATTTACTACTTGTTCTGGTTTTCTACTTTATTTTGCCTGTTTCATTTCCACAAAAACATTTAATTTCCTGGTGATGCTGCCATTACTAGGATTGCTATAGGATTTCAGATGTGCTTAATGAGAATTTATGTAACATTTTTTATGCTATGTATTATTCCTAAGGGTGTTCGTGCAGCGGCTCAGGCTGCTGATAAAGGTGAAGAGCTCAGCCCCTTGGCCCTGTATGCACTTTTTGTGAACTTCTGCAAAGAAAATCTCCACATTGTGGTGGCATTCAGCCCAATTGGAGATGCTTTCCGCAATCGTCTGAGACAGTTTCCATCGCTCATCAACTGCTGTACTATTGATTGGTTCCAGGTATGGGAAAATATTTATATTATTTCCTCAAAAATCTGCTTCAGCTCTCTAACACTCTGTATTTCTAAGTGCCATTAGATTTTCGTTTATCTTCTTGTAGAAGTACTCCTCGTTTTTCAAAATTTTAAAATTGCATAAGCCTTTCCTGTAATAGTTTGGGAGCTCTTTGATGTGTGATCTCAACATTTCTGCGTCTAAATAAGGTTAAATTTTGTTGCTACACATTTCTGAAGTATGAATAGTCTTAGTTTGATGATGGAAATTTGTAATTTTATTACATAATGTGTATATTTTAAAGACTAAAGAAATAATTTAATTGTGACTGTAAAATTATCTTAATTTTGGCTGCCTATTAAGCAGGTCATCCATTGTAGGAATGACTAGCAAATACAAATCCTGTTGTTTATCAGTGGACCTTTTGTAGCAGAATAAAACTTGGAGAAATAGTATCAGTGTAAGCAGTATTGCTCTCAGTAAAGCACAGTTAGCTCTATAGCTTGGCCCAGTGCTACTGTCAATTTTTCTGCTAAAGGATGAATAGACACAGAACTGTTTGGATGGAATGCTACTGTGTAGCTTTGAGCTAGAAGATCAACCAGGAGCTGCCAGAAAAGATTGCATGGCTGGTGACCTTGCTGCCTGAGCTAACCAACCCTTTTATCAGTTCATTGTTCTTGAGACACAGCTGAGACTAGTGTGTCTCATTCTGGTGGTTTGAATGGTAAAAACATTGATTTTAACATTTGAAGACTGCTAACACTTGAATTTTACAAATTCTTTCTTCCTCACTTCTCCCTCAGCCATGGCCTGAAGATGCCCTTGAACGTGTGGCTAGTAAGTTCTTAGAAACACTTCAGCTCACAGACACTGAGCGTGAGGCAGTTGTGCCCATCTGTAAATACTTTCATACTTCAGTTTTGTCACTCTCTGAAAGGTAAGTCTATGACTTTTGCAAACAATCATAAATTATTAGGTGACTGAGTTTCAATGCTACTCATTTAAATATTAGAAGTTAACACAACTATTTGCCTTCATAAAAATTATATAAAATCACTGAAATTGTTAATTCCTATCAAACAGTTACGTAACTTTGCTAATGATAAACTAAAAAATGAATCAAAATTCGAGTAACTCTTTTTTTTTACTTTTTTAATAGGTTTTTACAAAATCTGGGACGCCATAATTATGTTACTCCTACTTCTTATCTTGAGCTTATTGCTGCATTTCAGAGACTTCTTACTGAGAAACGAGACAGTGTAATGAAAGCCAAAAAGAAATATGTGAATGGGCTAGATAAACTAGCTTTTGCTGAGTCACAGGTGAGTTATGACAAATATGGAACTGAAATTAGGAAATGTTTGTCAAATGCAGATCTTTTTCTGGAGAAGTCAGTCAAAAGTGCTATTTCCGATTTTGTTCAGCTCAATCTTCAATGATAAAACTAACAGATGTATTTTGCCTTTTCTTTCCTGCAATCACAGAACTTGTGCTAAAGCCATATATCTCTAAGCATATATTGTTAAGTAGTATATGAATAGAGGTGTCATTTCCTTGGTGGTTAACAGGTGACTATAAGTGATCATAGTTCTTAGAATTAGATATTGTATGTAGGAGATAAAAATAAATCTTAGGGATGTTTTGATTTGAAACTGAATGTTATATCCTTCTATCAATAAATTAGTCATTAGATGAAATCTAGGTCTTAAAGAAATTGCTGGAAATTGTGCTTGACCTTCTGGATCCCACCTGATTGTTTTATATATGCATAGGTTGGTAGGATGAAAGTCGAATTAATTGAGCTGCAGCCCAAACTGGAAGAGGCTAAAGTGGAAAATGCAAGCATGATGCAGGTAAAGTTATACAAATACAGCTTGTGGCTTTTAATATAAGCATGTGTCTTGTTTTATTGATGTATGACTTTCAGAAAGTAGGAGTTGAATTGAGGTTTTTGAGCTCACTCCTTGTTTACAGAGGTTTCCAGTATTCTGAAACTGGTTAGTTATGTTTATAGCCTTTGAACAGAAATAAAATTTCATTCTTTGTATAAAATACATTCTCAGGATATACAGTCATTGCCTAAGCTCCATGCTGAAGGATGTTAGAGGAACTTTTATGCTAATAGTGATTAAATCAGGTTTCCCAAGTTGATTCACAAACATTGTGAAAACCTCAAGGAGTTTTTCCATATGACCAGATATGACAAAACAAACAAGAACAGTTTTGCACGGTCTGTCTTTGCATGCACAGCGATTATATGATTGATTTATAAAAGGATCCTAAACCCATTTAATTTCATGGGAATTTAGAGGGATTTAGGATCAAAAATCTTTGGTGTTTTGAGAATTCCAGTATATGAAAATATACATACACTTGTCTAGTATGTGACTGTTGCATCACCAAATAAGCATTATTTAATTGACATGTTATGCACTTGTTTCTGATTCCTGAGTATTTTTACAGATACAGTGATATCTCTTCAGCCTCTAAGAAAACTGAATGTCACTTCCCTAGAACTGCAAAAGGAGTTGGATAAAGGCTTGATTTATCCCTGAAAAGAAAATAAATTTCAAAAGTCAGTGTTACAGACTATGAAGCTAAAACTCCCTGTAAAAGCTCATCCATTTTAGTTACAGCATGATGCGCAAACATGAGGAGCTTCTCCTGAACTTCAAACGTATTTTAAACAGCTTTTTTTTGAGAGTAATCTGATATCATGCAGTTTATCTACTGTTAAAAACTCCATGTTACATGTTGATGTTGCAATATGCTAAGAAATTATTCCCTTAACATAAATTTAAATTATGTTAACATATTAAAAACGTCAATGTTCTCTTTATATTTTACAGTATTCCCTAAGTTCTATAGGAGATAATTTCAGTTTATTTGATCATTCATGGCACAGTATAAATAAATGGTTTACTACTCATGGTTTTTCTTTAGATTATAGAAGTAGAATCTGCAGAAGTAGAAGAAAAAAGAAAAATTGTTAAAGTGGATGAAGAAATTGCTACAGAAAAAGCTGAAGAAGCTCAGGCACTGAAAAATGAATGTGAGAGTGACCTGGCAGAGGCATTACCTGTCATGGAGGCTGCAATTGGTGCTCTTGACACTTTGAAGGCAAGCTGATCTAAATTTCAGCATTTGAAAGTGTTATGTAACTCTCTAAAATGAAGTAGGAATTTAGAAGAATAAGAGATATCTTAGATGACACAAAAGTGTATAAAAATATTCTGACCTGGAATTTTTATGACATAATTCATTTAATCATTAGTTTACAGTTTATTAGCATTTATTTATTTGCTTTTTCTTCTGCATAGAGACTATTGATGGATTTTGTTAATTGTGACAGCAACATTGTATCATCCCTTCTAAAAGTCCTCTGTTACCATTTATGTTCATTGGTAATGGTGTTATAATTCCTCTTTTTTTCTATCAGTTCATCTACTGAGTGCTGAGAAAGACATACCTAATGTATTTTTATTTTAGCCTTCTGATATAGCAGTTGTCAAAACAATGAAAAATCCTCCATCTGGTGTGAAACTTGTCATGGCTGCTGTCTGTGTCATAAGAGAAAAAAAACCTGAAAGAATTGCAGATCCTTCAGGATCTGGAGGCAAGGTAAAACAGCAGACAATAGTCTGAAATAAAAATGTAATTCATGTTCTTTCCAACACTTATCCAATAAACAAGATAACCCAAGGTCCATTAAAGTATGCAAGTACTTATAGCCTCTACCCAGTATTTTACTGAAAACTTTCAGAATTCCTTTTTTTCCAAATTTTTTAATGTGCCAGATTTAATTTGCTTTATACATTTATTGAGAATAGATAATACATAACTTCCCTGAGATACTGTTTACATTTTGACTGAAAATATGGTTGGAAGGAAATGTTTGATCTGACAGACTTTCTGCTTTATTGGCATCTCAAGGAGATACCATTTTATCAGTATTAAATATTAATGAACTTTAATTAAATGAGGTTCGTAATGTTCTATATGTGTATTTCTTTTAAAGCCTGAAAACCTATTTCCTACTGTGTTTTGTAGATTTGGGATTATTGGGGTGTAAGCCAGAAAATGCTTGGCAACATAAATTTCTTAAAGGAATTGAAAGCCTGTTCTGAGAAACCCATTCCGGTAAGGCTTTTTCAGTAATTTTTACCAGAAACTTTCTTGCAGGGAAAAAAAATAAAATGACAAAATACTTAATTGAAGACATCATTTGTCCAAATCAATCAGTTTCTTCTGAGCCTGTGTCTTTTTAGCCTTGTTTCACATATTCTGTTTTGGGAGTTGACTGGGGTTTTTCGGTATAACCAATGGACATTCGATCCATGTCCAGCCTTCCTACGCCTTTTTGTTTTGCTAGGTTTACTAGATCAACCATTCAGCATTAGAAACTTCTTTTTATAATTGACTGCACATTGCTGCCTTTCTTAACATCTTTTTCTAATTGTATTATTTTTGATTAAATGAATGAATGAATTATAACAAAATGGGTAATATTTTGTTAATTATACTGGCAGATATACAATAAATGCAGAAATGTACTAGCTATAAGACCTTTCAAATATGGTCTTTTCTCCCAAAGGTCTTGCTATCCAAGAGTGTGATTTTTGCCCTTTGCTGAATTAACTGGAAATTGAATATGCTTTGTCCTTGATAGAATATGCTTTGTCCTTTATAAAACTGATCCCCAAAAGTAGGCACAAGCAATTACATTTTGTATTACATTAGGAGAAATGCATATTTATAGTTGTGTATTGAGAAAAAGATAGCAAATAATGGAATTGGTGTGTTTTGTATAAGGGGCAGAGTAAATTAAGGCTTCTATGTAACTGTAATGCTCTTAGCATTTATGGAGCTGCCACGTGGAAGATACAGCAAATGCATGATTAGAAAGGTTAAAGATAGGATTAGAATGAAAACAGGAAAAGACTCTGAAACATGATAGGGTGATCAAAACAATCAAATGAGCAGTGATTTCTACAACAATTAATATGGAATAGTTCTTTCCTGTTCCATTGTGTAGGGGAATGGCAGTGAATCAGTTCAATTTTGAAGTGTCAGCTATGAGATCTGATGAGCTATAATGCTTTTTTTTTACCCAGGAAGCTGTCATGCAGAAGATTAGGACTGAATACCTGACTAATCCAGAGTTTGATCCACAAGTGGTGGCTAAAGCTTCCTCGGCAGCAGAGGGTTTATGCAAATGGATTAAGGGAATGGAAGTCTTTCACAGGGTATCAAAGGTGTGGTTTTGATCCTTGCCCCTTGGTGCTATGGCATCTTCCTTTGCTCTGTGTATTCACCTTAAGCGTTGTAGTTAATAATAAAGTTACAAAAATGTACTAAAGCATTTGTGGATTGATTGTAATTGAATAGGAGATTGAACCCAAAAAAGAACGTTTAAAAGTGGCAGAGGAGTCCTTGGCAGTGACAATGGAACTGTTGAATCAGAAGAGAGGAGAACTTGCAGAAGTTGAAGGCCGTTTGGCTGCTTTGGAACAAACCTTTGCTGAAAAAACAGAAGAAAAGGCTCGTTTGGAATTCCAGGTTGATATGTGTGCTAAAAAACTGGAACGAGCAGAGAAGTTGATTGGAGGCCTTGGTGGAGAGAAAACAAGGTCAGTTTAAAGTTCAAATGTCAGATAAAACTACCACTGCAGAAATAGAACTTGAAATTGCGTTCTCTAAGCCTTTAATCCTGTGTTTCTGTCTGAGGACTGTAACACTAAAGAACGTGCAACACCTTTAAATATTCCTAGTTGTTTGTAGCATAAAAATATGGGCAGCAACATTGGAAGAATTGTAGCAGAAATCTCTTCAAAATGAGAATAGAATACATGAATGAGGTTTTCATATTTTTCGCCCATTCTTACCTAAGATGAACAAAACCAAGCTGGTTTTTAACATCAACGTCATTAATGTGGAGGTTTCGGTATGACTTTTTTCTGCTTTTCATAGGTGGAATCAAGCTGCATGTGATCTTCAAGAGGAATATGATAACCTGACAGGAGATATTCTGATATCAGCTGGTGTAATAGCATATCTGGGAGCATTTACTGCTGCATTTCGACAAGAATGTACCAAAGATTGGAGCAAACTGTGTGAGGTTAGAAGGTTGTCTTAGAGTTAAATGTTTTGGATTTTTGAGACTACTGTAAAAGGCTTCAAAAATCCCTTGTAATATACCTAATATTAGCCTAGTAAACCTCATGGGTAAACCAATGGGATCAATTCTGCTGATTCAATATTTTGTAAATTTGAATTTAATTAAATCAGTGAATTTACTTCACACTTATACTTTACTCCACAATAGCATATCAGAAACTAGAGACCATCATTGATTTTGTAAGGCTTGATTGTTACTGAAGTAAAATCTCTTTGTTTTCTGTATTTTGCCTTTAAACAAAATAAATAAATTTAAAATGCACTTATGTGTAATGTAAAACATTCTATAACTTACACCATCAAATATTTGTATGTTAATTAGATGGTTAATTGCGTGGTTTGCAAAGGGACACTTCCAACAGGAACCCTAACCCTAACCCTTACACTTAACCCTTACCCTCACCCTAACCTTAATGGCATATGAATGCCATAATTCATAAATCAAATAAATTCATAAATAATTGATAAACCAAGTGATTTGGAAGCTTAAAAATACATGGAACAGTAACAAATCAGCACTGGATTTCTGTAGAGTTAATGGAAGATATAATTAGATATTTCCAACTGGGTATGAATTTCTTAAGTCGTAACTTTATGTGACAAACCTCCCACATTATGAATGTACCAAAAACTGGACAAATCTTACAAAATTTGAAGAGAGAGTAAATATTTAGTGGGGAAATGTAGTTAATTATTGAAATTATGGTTTTATTTTCCCCAGGATTTTTACTTATTCATGACCTATTTCAGTCTCTTAAAACAAAATGCACATTGTCATTTTTGGATTGAAGTGGCATTTAATAAAGATATAAAGAAACACAGAATAAAAAACCTGTGTATTTCGGTGGGATTTTCCCCCTCTTTTTCAGGAGAAAGAAATCCCTTGTTCTGAGAATTTCTCTTTGAGCAAGAATCTTGGTGACCCAATAAAAATAAGAGCCTGGAATATTGCTGGTTTGCCAACTGACATATTTTCTGTAGACAATGGAGTCATTGTTGAGAATTCAAGACGTTGGTAGGTGACAAAACGGTTTAATTTTCAAACCCAAGCAAGTTTCCACTTTTAAAAAAAGAATATATCTGGAAACAGTGTAGCTTCTGTAAAGTAATATAATTTACAAAGGAGTGGAATCTTTATATTCCAGGGGGGAGGTAGAACAATATTTTACAAGAATTCTGTGTTCTGGTTATTTTATGACAATTGCTAAACATTTTTTGCAACTTCTAAAGCTATTTCTGCTATTGCTTTTCAAATTATTGTAAAACACCTATGCATCCATTATTCACTGATATCTTAAAATAACATAATTAAATTGTATCACTTCTTCTTGAAAGTCTGATACAGAAACATGTAAAATAGTTTAAAATGTTGAAAAATGCCTGCAAGCACTGAGAAAACTGTCCTGTGTTTTCTAGGCCATTAATGATTGATCCTCAAGGTCAAGCAAATAAATGGATCAAGAATTTTGAGAAGGACAACCGTCTGAATGTTATCAAGATCAGTGACACAGATTATATGAGAACTGTGGAGAACTGCATTCAGTTTGGGACTCCACTGCTGCTGGAAAATGTTGGGGAAGAATTAGACCCATCTCTTGAACCTTTGCTGCTTAAACAGACATTTAAACAAGGTACAGCAGAATTCATTTAGAACCTTGAAGGAGAGGACATTAATGTTCAGTTTCTAGTCTCTGGCACCACCTTATGTTTTTCATATTGCTCTCTTCTTGCCTTAATTCTGCCTCTGGTAAGAGAAGGGTAATTGCACAACAGCCTGAAGTTTTACTTTTTAATAAATGTCATTCCTGCCTATCATGAAAATGTTTTTATGTGAAAGGCTTTACCGGATCGCTATAGGAGACTAAAGAAATTCTGTGAAGGCAATACGGTCAGTGAAATTGTTTTGCTTGTTCATTTTCATATGTTTTAGTCTAATGATAATATTTGCTAAATTTTGCACAAATAAAGCAAATAAAGCTGTAAAGACATTTTGTTTAAGGCATAGTTTTCACTGTACTTAGCAAGTAGCTATGAGTTTGGTTTTCAACTTTGGTTTCCTCCTGTTAGATGACAGAAAAGTGCACATAAAGAAAAATATGTTTTCAACTTTGGTTTCCTCCTGTTAGATGACAGAAAAGTGCACATAAAGAAAAATATGTTTTCCCTTCCTTCTTACCTAGTTTGTCTTTATTGGTTTTCATGTTCAGAATTAAAACCAAAAGGAAAGTAAAGCTCAGACACTTTTTTTTCTTTGTGGTTTCCTCTTTCAGACAAGTAGTTCAAGGAAAGAATAGTCTGTAAGAATAGAATATTTGGGAATAATTCCACAGCTCTCTGTTGCCGTCTGTAGTTTTTGTACATGCAAATTGGAAGTACAGTAGTGATTGGATTGACTTGATTTAATCTGCTGAGAGTGATAAGTGGCCTCATTGAAGTCTGTGAGAATTTTTCAGACTATCAGATATATTTACTAATTTTTACTTCTCAGGAGATTTGTCACTGATGATGATAAGTTTGCTTTTATTTAATGACAGAAGTATTTTTTCCTATGAATAATTGGAGTAGATAAGTTTTCTTAATGTTTCTCTTCTTAACTTCAGGAGGTATGGAGTGTATCAGGCTTGGTGAGAGCATTATTGAGTATTCCAGTGATTTCAAGTTTTTTATTACCACAAAACTAAGAAATCCACACTATATGCCTGAACTTGCTACAAAAGTTTTATTACTCAATTTTATGATAACACCAGAGGGACTTGAAGACCAGCTGCTAGGTATTGTTGTAGCAGAAGAGAGGTAAGTCTCTATGGTAAACAGCCATTAAAGGTTTTTATGGCATAATTTCCAGGAAATGGGAAATTAATTTATTGTATAGAATAATGGATGTTACATGGTATAAATGTTGCTCAGTAACAGCTTTAAATTAAAATTTTATTATTTAAAAAGTTTATTAGGGAAGTGTTAGGGGTAAGCGTCCACAAGTTAATTAAAATAGCAGATGTGGAATCATTGTTTTTCATGGCAATTTTTTCCTGAAATATTCCTTGAATGCTAGAAGACTTTGTAAATATTATTTGAATCATTACTGTTATTTTTTCAATGTGACTGAACTGCCAGACAAAGGTGCAGAACGATGAGGATTTCATTTTAATTTTGTATGAAATAAATGCAAAGTACCTCTGAAACTGATTATGGTTCATATCTGAGTCCTCACAGAGACACAGACAAATAGTATCTGGGTTGGACAGGCATGTCTGTGTAACTGGGGTAAACTGTTCACTAACAGAAGTGTTTCCAGCACTAAACTGGCTCTTTGTATCGCTTGGTGGGTTTTTTTTCAGGCAGCAGTGATACAATAAAGGCAAAGTAGGATGCACTGCCATTTTCAAAATGCTAAATTGTTAAAGATTAGACCATCATTTCCAAATACTGAGTAGAAGTAATGCAAAGAAATCTATACTCACCAGTATAAATAGATGCTAAACATCAAAAACCTCCTTAAACTGAAGAGAATATTCACAGATAACTTCCTGTAGGAAGAGAGAGTATTTTTCATGGGCTTCTTTTGCAGTCAGTGCAAGATGAGCATTGACTGATTTTGGTTTTTGTGTTTTTCTTCATTAGGCCAGATTTAGAAGAGGAAAGAAATGCTCTCATTGTTCAGTCTGCAGCCAATAAAAAGAATCTACAAGAAATTGAGAAGAAAATTTTAGAAACTTTAGAGTCATCTGAAGGTGATATTCTGGAAGATGAGACTGCCATCCAGGTCTTGGATTCTGCCAAAGTCATGGCTAATGAGATCACAAGAAAACAGCAGGTAAGGAGTGTGTATGTGTGCTTCCCTCAATAATACTGAGAAATTAAATGTTAAAATTTGCAGCCAGCAGAAGGTCTCTGATTTGGATGCATAGCACAAGGAGCAAATTCTGTACTTGTGAAATGGAAAGAAAAATTGGATTGGATCTGTTCTAGAATCTTCACTGGTAGTTTATTCAGTCTTTAAAATGTTTTAAAGTATGTGTGTCTGTAGTGCAGGTAAATAGATCAGGCAGCACTGGGGTAGGGCCAAGTGCTTGTTTTACCTACTGGGGTGGTGCCTTCTGGAGCAGAAAAGTTGCGTTACTCTGGTGTTACATTACTGTATGAAACTATTTTGGAAATGTTATTAAGTAGTGATATTTCTGTAGAAAATGAAGAGTATTAAGACTATTATAAGCTGTTGTTTCTCCCCTGCTGTTGGTGTGCAGATTGCAGAGAAGACGGAGCTGAAGATCGCGGAGTCGCGGGAGGCGTACCGGCCCGTGGCACAGCACTCGGCCGTGCTGTTCTTCACCATCGCAGACCTGGCCAACATCGACCCCATGTACCAGTACTCCCTCATCTGGTTTGTCAACCTCTACATCAGCTCCATTCATGACAGGTAAAGAGGGTCTGTTTGCAAAAACTAAGGAGGTTTCATTCTCTTCTTATGAATAGTTTTCTCCATTTGGAAACAATTTGCCTCCTTAAATGCAGGATTTTGAATGAAAATAGGATTTATTAATGAATTAATTGCCCTTTTTAGTTACTGTTAAAACAAATTATGAACTGTAAGGATGTTCTGTATTTAAGTACTTTTAAGAATGTGACTTAGTGTGAGGTCAGGTTCTAAAATAGGCTCCATTTTGAAGACTGAGTGCCACCACTTAACTGTGGCAAATTGTTTTTCGCTTATTATTTTGCTTGGGACTTCTAAAAGTAGTACAGTATTTTAAAAAGACAGAGGGTATAGTTGAAATTTTGGGGAAACTGGCACCTAAGTCCCTTGTGGAGCTTGTGGGTCTAATATAAATCCTCCACAACCCTAAATAGATGAGATTTCTTAATGGATTGTATGTGTCATTCAATTTGAAGTCTCAGTTTATCACTTCTTTTCTTTTTAGTAATAAATCCAAAATTTTGAAGAAACGACTTCAGTACCTAAATGATCACTTCACCTACAATCTGTACTGCCAAGTCTGTCGTTCACTGTTTGAAACAGACAAGCTGCTCTTCTCGTTTCTGTTGTGCTGTAATCTGCTCATGTAAGCTCATTTTTATGAAGTCTCTTACTAACAGAAACTAATGATTTTATCATAGAAGCAGGTACTGATGAGATGGAATGTTCTTGTGCACATTAATAATAATGCCTTTGGAGTAAGAGCATGAATAAGTAAGGGCTTTCTAAGATGTGTAATATTAACAAATGGGAGAGTATGTGAGTGCATGTATCACTACTACAGGATACATTACGAAAAAAAAGTGTGTGCACATTTGTCAATTGTTTTTTCAGTGATAAATCTATCTTTAAAGGATCTGGGTAGCACTACATAGCACCCTTATGTCAAAAACAATAGCTGTTATTTAAGAAAACATTTTAGAAAGAAAACTTAGCCAGTAATGTGTAATGCCAACAACTTCTAGCTTTCTGTCTTTGTTTTTCTTTTTTTCTCTTCTCTGTTACCCTTTTGAATAACATCATGAGATCTCAGATGCAGTCTTCTCCTTTCCACCAGCTTTTTAGTTTTCTCTTCCTAATTTTCTGTGAATACATTATGAAAGGAATGATATGTTCAAAATTGAACAACCATAATGTACATATTTAATTAATTGCAGTGTGTACTCATCTGTACATGGATGTTCTCCCTGGGCCAATATGTAAGGGTACTGTAATTGTAGAACGCATTATTTTCTGCAAAGCCTTTAAAAACCAGGAATAGTTGCACTTTAAAAAAACTCAAAAAAAACCCCAAAAAACAAAAAACCCACCCCAGGTGTTAGGAATCAGTTCTTCACCAGAAGCACTGGAACAGGCTACTCAGGGCAGTGATGGAATCACCATTCCTGGAGGCATTTAAAAGCTGAGTAGATGTGGCACTGAGGGACAGAGATTANTGGAACAGGCTACTCAGGGCAGTGATGGAATCACCATTCCTGATGGTGGAGGCGTTTAAAAGCTGTGTAAATGTGGCACTGAGGGACAGAGGTTGGTGATAGCTTTGCAGTGCTGGGTTAATGGTTGGACTTGATCTTAAAGGTCTTTTCCAACCTAAACGATTCATTGATTCTAAGATTTACCTCTTGAAACCCTTACTTTAGTATTAATCAGACATTTTTACCATGCAGTTTTTTAATAATATAAAATATTGAGATCTGATCTCAGCTCTTAATGAAGTAGATACATTCCTAAAGGGCAGTGAAGTGTAATTAGTTTAAAACTACTATTTATATTATGTAAAATTGTATCTCAATTTTAATTTTTTTTTTAATATTTAGGGCTAATAATGAAATAGAACATCAAGAGTTTATGTTCTTACTAACTGGAGGTGTGGGTCTCAAGAATGAGCACAAGAATCCAGATCCATCTTGGCTATCAGATAAGAGCTGGGATGAATTATGTCGTGCCAGTGAATTCCCAGCTATGGAAAGACTGAGGTATGGTAAAACACTGATGTAAATTGGCCTGTATTGGTTTTGACCAATACATACATAACATGCTGAAAAAAATGTTTGCTATGTTTTCCAAATCAGTGCCAGAATGCAAATGGGATGAAACCAATCCCTTTTTTTTGTTACCATGTTTGCTTCACTTACTCCAATCAGTCAGATCATTATTTATAATATTACGTAATAAAACCATTTTTTCTAAATTATTTGAGGCATTGCCTAAAGAAACTTTTCTTCTGAAATGTCTTCGTGGTAGAGAAACAGTGTTTTAAGGGTTCAGTGAAAGCCAGAGATGGTAGATGTAGCAGAATTCCACTGCACTTCTGAGTTTTTCTAGTAAACTCTATTCTCCTGAACTCAGTACAATTTCACCCTGGGTTTAAATAGAATTTAACACTAAATTCTGGAGACAACATGGCTGTACCAGACTTCCATAAATTAGCTGACTGAGTGTAAATATTTGGAGTATTTTGATCTGAATACAGTAACACTGCTCTCTTAGAAGAAGTTCTTTGAGGTTGTTTTGTGTTTCGGCCTCTTTGAAGTAGCAATGTGGATGGTGATCCAGCCTTTAAATAATCTGGGACTTGTCCCATTGCCAAGGACATACTCTGCATCTTGTGTGAAGGAAAATAGGTTTTTTTTTCCCCTAGTTGAATTTCCTGGTAATTTTCTTCAGTTAAAGTGTGGTGTTTTCCTGAAATAGTGGAGACAGAAAATTCACCTGGACCTATGAAGGTGCAAGTAGTGCTGGCTGGAAGAACAGACAGAACTTATTGTCAACCTGGAACCTTTCAGGTGGAGTCTCTCCTCAGCAGCATGGTGGAAAGAGATTTTTCATCATTCAGCATGGAGAAGCTCAACTGTGGGATTATTTTCTGATGCAGATATGAAATGTCTTAAATGACAATACAATGTAATTTACCTTTGATAATCATTAAGAAAAAGACTCCAGATATTTATAGTACTTGTGTTTTTTTTCTCTAGGAGTCATGTCACTGAAAATATAGGTGAATGGCAAAAAATGTATGATAGCAAGGAGCCTCAGAATTTTCCATTACCAGAAGAGTTGAATAATACATTAAGTGAATTACAGAAGATTATAGTTCTTCGGTGCTTAAGACCAGACAAGGTAAAATGATCTGTTATGGAGTGTTTGTAGACTGTGCCATGCCTTGTAGCATAGTTTGCCCTGCCTGTTCCAGTAATTAATCTGTTCTTCGTCATATTTATTAAGAAAGTAAATGCTGTTCTTACTTTTCAAGTCACCAATACAAACACCACAAGCACAGCTGAAATCTTTCTTTCTGACATGATTTAATGAATCTTTTGGAGCATTCTCATTGTTCTAGCTTGCTTGAAATATTTTTTCATGGCTTGGCTGCTTCCTGGTGCACTCAATATACTCGAGAATGGGACATATTAGCCTGAAAAAATACATAGGTTATCTAATACTATGTGCTTTCATGCAAATGATTTTTAAGGCAAAAAGAGATAAAGTGTGTTGATTTGAATGACCAAGATGAACTTTCAACAAATTCTGCCTTCGGTGCTCTTAACAAATTGTATTGCATTTTCTTTAGGAGCTATCAATGTTAGAATTTAAGTCATATTGCAATTACTCCCTTGAATTAATACAAAGGAATTACATTAATATATCCTAAGGGAGAATATACTTGTCCTCCACATCAGGAAAAGCCTGAATCAAGGTCTTAATGTTATTTAATACTATTTATATGAGGTATGTAATTCTTTATTTTGTAAAAACATTATTATTCATCTTGTAAGGAAAAAATAAGGAGGAAGTTGTCAACAAGAGGTGAAACCTTTGCTTCTGGGTCACTCTGGAAGACTGGTCTCAAATCTCTGCAAATCAGAGAAGTGTCTGCAGGTGTGGGAATTTGGCGTAAAAGGCATTGTCAGATCTGCAGTTGTGTCTATGTTAATGGTGTGCATTTGCTTTTTTCTTCACCAGATTGGTCCAGCTATAACAACATTTGTTACTGAAAAACTGGGAAAGAAATTTGTAGAGCCACCACCTTTTGATCTAGCAAAAAGTTACTTAGATTCAACTGCTACAGTCCCTTTAATATTTGTGCTATCTCCAGGAGCAGATCCCATGTCTAGTAAGTATACACAGAAAGAGAAAGAAGGGACCTCAAATTCCCCTTCAATACACAGTGAGGATTATTTTGCACTTTCTGCAAGTAGATTTGAGTGTATTATGTCAGACTGGTAGAATTTTGTGCCCCTTCAAAATGCGAATTTGTATGTACATGTAAACAAAATAGTAATAGAAGTTTTTCAATTTTTTTTTTCTGACATAACTTCTTTTTAATGTACAAGTGGTAAGATCTTATGTTTTCTGTTCAAGGCCTCCTGAAATTGGCAAATGACAGAGAAATGGTAGGAGATAAGTTTCAGTCCATCTCATTAGGACAAGGACAAGGACCAATAGCTACAAAAATGATTCAAACAGCAATGGAAGAAGGAACATGGGTTTGTTTACAAAATTGTCATTTAGCTGTCTCCTGGATGCCAATGCTGGAGAAAATATGTGAGGAGCTTAACAGTGAAAATTGTCACCCAGAATTCAGACTTTGGCTTACAAGTTACCCTTCACCAAAGGTACATGCATGACCCCATAAACTCTGTTTAGGGAAATGGAAAGTTGATGGCATTTTTAGGGAATTTTTGTATATCTGAATGAGCTGATAATACAAAACTTCTCTGAAATGCAATGAGGCTTTAAAGAGATAATTTAACCAAGAAAGGATATTTAAAAAATAATTATAAACATGATAATATCAAGCTTCCTTTGTAATATTTTGATATTGTGATGTGCTTTATTTTGTGTATTACTCAATGGAGCTACAATCTGTCAGCATATATGATTAAGAAGGTTTTTTTGCTCTCACATAAATTAAAAAAATTAGTCTTGCATTTTATCTGTGAAATGTTGAATACCAAGAAAACATTTTAAAATACAGGTTCGTTATTTACAGCAGAGTCTTACTTTCTTGATGCCTTGGAGAATTTTTTATAAGCTTTAAAATGTAATTTTTTGCAGTTAGTTGTTTATGTAAAAAAACACAGAATAATAGTATATTGTTAATATAGAATCTATTCCCCATTTTCTGAATTCAGTTTTGCTATTTTTTCTTTCTAGTTTCCAGTAACCATTCTGCAGAATGGTGTGAAGATGACAAACGAGCCTCCTACTGGTCTCCGGTTAAACCTACTTCAATCATTTCTTTCTGATCCTATTTCTGATCCTGAATTCTTTGCTGGATGCCCTGGAAAGGAGCTGGTAATGTGCCTATCTATTGAGAAGTTTTTGGACTTTGGGGTTTTTTTTATCCACAGATATATTGATTTCTGTCCAGTGAATAATTACAAGCTAAAATTTTTACTGTGATTGTAAATTTAGGTTTTGCAGTGAGTTAGTTGTTTATGTATATCTTTAATAATTATCATTATCTTTATCATTACCTCTGCCAGGTAATTTCATGTAGCAATATTTTAAATGGTTTCTTAGGCTTTATTAAATCACTTACATGCTACACACGCATAGTTCACAATGTACATGGAGTCTGATTAGAAGGGCACGTCTGTTGTTATTGAGATGATAAGCACTGAGGAGACCTTTTCTTGCTACCAGGGACCAAGTTCTGTAGTGCCCATATATCTTATTGATACCTGGTGAACAACTTAGCTAATCATTACCTGTGAAGGAAGTGAAAAATAGTGGGTTCAGAGATATGAGTTATCAATATACATAGGTGTGACTGCACCTAAGGACTTGCTTTAAAAATGCATTTGTATTTTTTGTTTATCTAATGAACCTTAAAAATAAGTATCTGGTGCTATTGGAATTCTTATTAAGTCAATTGCCCTATAGATTAAAGAATATCATAGTACTTGAGGAACTGGCTAAATGTGCTTGCATATGTGGCACCATGTATGCATTTTTCCCAAGGCAAAAGCCACAAGATACTTAGTGGTGGCCTGGATTTATACCTGGGTGGAGAGTGGTAATCCAAGGGTGCTAACTACACAGGCTGCACACTACCATGAACTTATAGACTAGTTAATAATACGTTTTTCTCTTGCTTTTCTCAAAGATATGGGAGAAACTACTCTTTGGAGTTTGTTTCTTCCATGCTCTTGTTCAGGAGAGAAGGAAGTTTGGACCCCTTGGTTGGAATATACCATATGGATTTAATGAATCCGACTTGAGAATCAGTATCAGACAGCTGCAGGTAAAATCCTTGATTACTCCTGAACTCTGATCTTGCAAAACACAGCTGGGAGTCACAAGGAGCAATACACTGAAGTTACCTCAAGTGTTCATAGATATTCAGGACTTTGCTGTAAAGGCAAGGAATGTCAATCATATTATAAATATTTTCAAAATTACAAATTACATAAAAAGTTTAGATTTCTACAGACATATGGAATATAATGAATATATGTGAGTATTATTAAAGTTAAATTTGTCATGTACAGGAGCTCACCATTCTTTAAGTAGCACATATCAATGACAGTCACCTATTAGGGTGCTGAGTAGGAGGACATTTTTTTGCATGTATACTGGTAGTTAACAGAACCTCAGATTATTCTCCTTCCCCAAGATGAGATGGTGAACACTACTTGACCTTAGACCTTTTATAGGCACTCTCTAGAAAAATCAGGAGAATTAAAACTGAATTACAGAAGTTGAGGCTGAAGATTTGAAAAAGTTACAAAGAAGTTAATGAATGAGATTGGAGGAAGATTAAAAGATAAATTAAGTGAAACACATGTTTATTTCTGGTGCAGAGAAGTGTCCATCTACAAAGTTAGAACTGGAGAAACCATCCGTTTGTAAATAATTCAAGAATTACTTGGATGACTAAGTAATTTTGATATTCATAAGAGTTCTGCTCTTAACTTGTCTTGATTTTAAACAATGATTTTTACCTGAAAATAAGATTCCAGAATTTGGGTTTTCAGCACCTAGGAAGAGAACTCCATAAATTGCAGCTTACACGTGCTATAACTTCCTACCTTTTAGTCCGTTAGGTCACGCTGTTGTTTAGCAGACACTGCAAGTCTCTAGAACTGCTCTTATTTCTGTTTCAGTTATTCATCAATGAGTATAGCCATGTTCCTTTTGAAGCTGTCTCTTACCTGACTGGTGAGTGTAACTATGGAGGTCGAGTGACAGATGACTGGGACAGACGCTTGCTGCTGACAATGCTGGATGACTTCTATAACCCAGATATCATCGAAAATCCTCGCTACACTTTTTCTCCCAGTGGCAACTACTATGCTCCACCCAAAGGCACATATGAGGAGTACATTGAGTTTATTAAGGTAAAAAGTAGCAACAAGATTTTGCACTGTTACAATGATGTGCTAAGAAAGCAATCCTTAAAGGCTTAAAGAGGTAGTTTTGCAGCACAATTAATTGTGTGCTCAGGTTCTTACCAGCATCCTTGTATGATCCTTGCCATAATCTCAAAGGTTTTGGAGAGGGAGTCAGTAAGCAGATAGGTGGATGTGCAGCATGGATAATTGAGAATTCTTTGGAAATGGCTTTCTGTGTGAGAGGTGGTGGCTCTATCACCAGTAATTCTGTCCGCAAATACCTGTCACTAAGGTTCTCACTCACCTGCAGTTGAAGTTTTAAGTTTTTCACTTGACTTCTTAAAGAAGCCTTCTAGGAGATTCCTCTGCTTTATGTCACCTTTTTTTTTTTTTTTTTTTTTTTTTTTTTTTTTTTTTTTTTTTTTTTTTTTTTTTTTTTTTTTTTTTTTGTCCTAGAATCTTCCCTTTAGTCAGCACCCAGAAGTATTTGGCTTGCATGAAAACGTGGATATTGCAAAAGATCTTCAGCAAACTAAGATTCTCTTTGACTCTCTGCTCTTAACACAAGGAGGAGGCTCTCAGGGAACTTCTGGGGGTGGTGACAGCACTCTTTATGCAATTGCAGATGATATTCTCAGCAAGGTATTGTATTATACAAATGACTTCAATTTATCTTTTTACAAAGCAGAAATTCCTTAACTAGAATCTTCAGTGTAAAGTAGATTTCATGTTGAAAGAAAAGCATTCTGAAAGGAACTTAGTGCAATGTGAAAGTAAGAACTTGTGTGACTGTAACAGACCATAGCTATAATTCAGTTGAAAGAAATTTTATTAATTTTATTAAACAGGCAGAAGACAGTGGAAAGAGAGAAAACAGAGCAAAGAGGACTTGAAAGAACAGTTGATTAATTCACATGAACAAATTTAAAATTAATAAATAGAAACATATTAATAAATTTTCATTATATTAAAAATTCTAGGTTTTTTTTTTAAATGAACATTAAAATTCCCCAAATTTTTATTTAGATTGAACTACTGAATCCTGTATTGCTAAGATATTAATCAGAAAGTTTAGTGGTTTCTATTGCTCTGCAAATTTTCACATTTGCATACCTTTAATGTAAAATCATAATGATATATGAGATGTTTTCCAAATGTGTTGTCATTTACAGCTTCCAAAGGATTTTGACATTGAAAGTTGCCTAATTAAATATCCTGTGAAATATGAAGAAAGTATGAACACTGTGCTGGTGCAAGAAATGGAAAGATTTAACCAGTAAGAATGTTCTATTTTATTAAATTTACCAGAAATCATTCAATTTGCAGAAAAATATTTCTTGCAAATCATATTCTGTAAGCCCTGTGGTGTGTGAAATATATTTTTTGTTCCCTTCTAATTGCCTGCAATGATATCTGCAGTCCAAACATCCTTGCCTTGTGGAGAGTCAGAGTGTATGATAGATATCAGGAAAAATAACAGGCAAAATGTCAGTCAAAATTAACTGAAAGAGAAAAGAAGGGAGTATGAGGAAGTACTGGGACAAGAGAATGCAAACAATATATAGATATATTTTTTAATTTCACTTTCCCTTTCACCATCTTTATCTTCATTTTATTTTATTTTCCTCATATTTCTGACCGGTAGGGTAAAGGAATTAGAAACTCTACGTGCACAGTTATAGTTTATGAAATGTTTTCTGTAATGGAGATATTTTTGTTTCTGTCTTAATTTTCCCATGTGCTTCTGTTTGAATTTTTTCCCCTTTTTCCGATGCTTTTTCCCCCTCTGCCTAATTTTCATAATTATTCTTCTTAGACTGCAAACCTAGAATTGAATATATTTTTCTCCTTGGGTCCTCAATCTCTGTTTGACTTTGTTTCCTAATTTTCTTTCTTATCATCACCTGCCTCTCCATTCCTACTTTCTGGTTTTTCTCTGTCTTCCTTCTTTTCTATTTGTCTCTTCATGTCTCCTGCTTAATTTTCTCCCAAATGCTCTCTGGCCTTAAGTCTCCAAGTTTTCCTTGTTGCACACCCTCTTCTTTCGCAATCTAAACCTTTTTCCTTTATCTAGTATATAGTGGATACATTTGTTCCAAATCTATTCTCTTACCAATAAATTCAGGATATCAGAGATAACAAAAGAATTTATTACTGTTCCTAGTCTTAAATAAATCTGCACTATGCACAAATCCACTACTTTACAGACGTGGCTTATTGATATATAGATTAAAAAGCTATAAAAGTTCTGTAGATGCCTCCATAATCCACTTCTTTTACTTTTTTTCCAATGACATAGTCATGTTTAACAAATCATGCAGAATGTGTGAAAATAGTTTGTTTTTTAATTCTAGTTTAATCCGAACTATTCGCATTACACTAATTAACCTGAAGAAAGCCATTAAAGGACTGGTTGTTATGGATGCTGAACTAGAGGCTCTAGCTGGCAGTCTTCTTGTTGGAAAAGTTCCTGAGAAATGGGCACAGCATTCATACCCAAGCCTAAAACCATTAGGGAGCTATATTGCCGATTTGCTAGCAAGGCTGAAGTTTTTACAGGTAATGTACAAGTGGCAGTGCTGCCAATTGTTTGATCTACTTTTCCATGTAATTTGTCTTTGTTGGGAAAGGAGTGATGGCTTTGTTTAGATTTTCTGAGTACAATTATGTAGAAAATAGTCAAAGAGTATGGGATTCCTCTTTCTGATTGTTCAATGTATTGCTTTCCTCTCTCCAGGATTGGTATGATTTAGGGAAGCCTGCTGTTTTTTGGCTATCAGGATTTTATTTTACTCAAGCTTTCCTAACTGGAGCCATGCAAAACTATGCCAGGAAGCACAGGATCCCTATTGACCTTTTAGGATATGAATTTGAGGTATGGATAAACTATAAATTAATATTTTTTTTAATTTGAGTCCTGATGTTGTGGGGAGATGTAGTAAATGAATCCTAACTGGAAGGTTCATTTTGCAACTGGTGGCAGTCTGAAGACATATATTTGGTAAGACTGGCAGGCTAAATAATCTCTGTAGAAGAGGTATTCTCAAAGTGATTGAAAGCAATTCTGTCACTGGACCCTGAACTCCACTCGAAAAAACAGCCAGAGTATATTACATTTATATTATATATAAATACCCAGAGTATATTTTTCTATGTGATTAAAGCCTCATTAACCTACATGAAAGGTAATTAACATACCCAGAAAAGTCTGCTGTCTCTGGGGATATGTATAAAAGTAGCATTAAAAGGAAGGGTTACTATATTATTCTCAGTTTGGTTTGGTCTGAAAATTGGCAATTGGCATAATAGCTCAAAAAGCAAAGAGGTGTGAGAGTTTAATGACTTGGAACACTTGTTTCCTGCAGGTTATTCCTCAGGATACTGCTGATACTGCACCAGAGGATGGTGTTTACATCCACGGATTATTTTTAGATGGAGCTCGCTGGGACAGGACCAGGTCAGTAGCCAAAAGTTTTACTGCAGTTCTGGAAAGCTTTTTTCAGTGCTCCAACAAGACTGGTTTGAATAATTATAAATGATACATTATTATAATATTGTCACATTATAATTATAAATGATACATTTAAATAATTTAGAAGATACTTTTTATATTATTGAAATCACGCACCAAATTAAGTACTCCTTCATGCATGGAAAATAGGAAAGAAAAAACAAACAAGCAAGTAACAACCAAAAAACACCCACCAAACCCCTCAAGACACAAACAATTACTTTGTTGCTTTCTCTCTCCAGGGGAATGTTAACTGAGCAGTATCCCAAAGTGCTCTTTGATGCCATGCCAATCATTTGGATAAAGCCAAGTGAGTATGATTTCTCTGATGTGTGAGCTATTCCACAAGAAACTGCAAGAGTGGTTTCCTTTTTTTACTGAAGATCACTGAGGAGGACTTTTGACAGATTTACAGAAGCTGAGTATTTTACCTTATGTGATTTAGCAGGGTTTGCTCAGGTTATTTTAAGCTCTGTGATAGCTGTCTTTCCTACTAGTAAGAATTTTCACAAGTCTTGTTTTCTTTGATTGAGAGGAGTAAATCCCTGTTTTTATTTATGCACAAAATCAGGACTTGCTACTGTAACTGCTGCAACTTAAGTGTTAGCAAATAGGCAGTATTAAAATTTGCCACTTTTTCTGCTTCTGCCTTCTCTTGAGGTTGGATGAATTTGTTCAGACCTGCATGATTTTATGCTTTGCACAAGTTCCATACAAACAGTCTAGGCATACAAAGAGTTCCTGCAGAGTTCTGTCCTTGGATCTCAGATGACTTAATTTGCAGTTAGGTTCTCTGGCAACTAGACCAGAATTCTTGTAGAGCTGTGAAAAACTCGTGCATAAGCTATGTATTAACTAGGTAACTATTCAGATTTTAATGTGTCTTTGAGTATTACAAAGCTGGTAGAATCACAGGAGGGCATCGAGTCCTGAAAACAATTTTTAGCTAAATTAGTTTGGTTTAAGAACAAAACAAACCACACAAGAAAACACAACAAGAAAAAGCTGGATAATTTTATTCTGTTGCTCACAAAACAATTTTGCATTTTTATTGACCTTTTGAGATGTTACTGTAAACACTTAACATGTGCGTGTAGATTATGTTTCTACCAATAGATCTGCTGAATGTAATTGTAATGCATTATTTTGGGGTTTTTTTGAAGCTGTAAAAGCGGACATAAAGAAGTCTAATGCCTATGTTTGCCCACTCTACAAGACAAGTGAGCGCAAAGGGGTCCTGTCCACTACCGGGCACTCCACAAACTTCGTCATTGCCCTGAAGCTCAACACGGACCAGCCCGTCCAGCACTGGATCAAGAGAGGTGTAGCCCTGTTGTGCCAGCTGGATGACTGACTGGAGACTGTTCACACACAGACTTCACAACACCTTCTTCTCTCTGCTGGCTTACAGAGGAAGTGGAAGTTAGTGTGTAAAAGAAACATCTGGAGGGTTTTGAATTGTAGGAGGGCATACAAATACTTTCTGACCCTCAAGTTTTTGTATTAAGTATGTATTACCATTATGACCATCTTTACAATCTGTAAGCAGTACAAATAGGATTTTAACCCTTGGTGATAGTATTAAAATGTGAACATCTTTTTTGTGCATTAGTTCAATATCACAAAATATATTTTCATGGGAAGTGAAAGTAGTCTGTGTTTTCTGAGAGAAATATTACAGGTAATAACCTTGATTGGGCACTTTTGTTTTCATTAAAAATAATTTTAAAACATTACTCAAGCATTCTTTCTACATCTCCTCTAGCAAGGAACTGTTTCCACCTTGCATTGAGATACAGCCATCTCTTCTGTTATGGATCCCTCCAAAAAATACAGTAGGAATAACTGAAGCACATAAAGGTCTCACTCCATCCTACCACCACTCTTACAACTAGGTGTCTGTGTCTCTCTTTTCCCTGCTTATTGGGTGTTAACCCAGTGTAAGTCTGTCTTTCTGAAACTGCTTTTCCCTTTAAAAATTCTATTTTTCAATTGCTTTTCTATTTATCTTAATGTGAATTATGATTAAGCAATCAGGAACATGTAATAATTTTAATAGAGTTTTTGCTTGATTATTTGCTTGGTTTTGTTTACTTTTATTGTTTCAAGTTGGTTTTTTTTTTCTGCTTTCTCACTCTTAAGCAAGCTCCTAAGACCATCTTCAGTTTGCTCTCCTAGGACAGCACTAAAGAATTTTCTTTTCACAGTGTACTACTTACTGCTATTGGTCTGAAATTCTTATTCCAAAACTCAAAAGTATTTTTACAAGGAAACTGGACTTTTAATTCCTTCTTTTGTTGGCACCACTTATCAGGTCAGATTATTAAACATAACTGACGTGTGTGAAAGAAACGTGGAGAAAGTCCCAGAGTATCTTATGATCGGGTATTTATAGTGAGCTATTAATGGACATGGGCTCTGCAGAGATTGTTTACAATCCTGAAAATGTCACTTTCAACTTAATAATCACTTCTTCAAAGGCGGAGATTTTCCCTCTTTCAGAAGGTGAGAAAACCCAGTATATTTTCTCAATTCATAGGAAAATTAGTAGTATTTTTAGGAAGAAAAAGTAGTCTATGTACTCATTGAGCCATAGTAAAATCAATTACTAACAGTTTCTTACTGTATATGTTGCCAATATATTTCTCTTTTTTGCTATATATGCAATTACAGAGCAAGGTCTTGCAATCACGCATTAGGTGGACCAGGTAACTAATTAAATGATGCAGATTTGCTGTGAATTACTGCTGCCCAGCTTTAAGATCTTTCTAGAATTATTCCAAGCTTTGTAGTTGGCATGTTGACAACTTCCTTAAATTTCCTGTGCTCATTCATTTTGGCAAGTTATTTACTAGCTTTCAGTTTTATTTATTAATTTCATTTTACCTTGCCTTGTAGTTTTGTTTTGTTTTGTTTTTTCAGGCTAGCTCTCTTGAAAGACAGAAGTGGAAGTTTTGATAAGGTAAAACAGATGAGAGGTTTGAGCCTAACGGAACATCTGAGATCTTGAATATGCCAAGAACAGCATGACTGCTTAAGCATATAACAGTGTAGTCATTTATTTTAAACTGTATTTCATTTCTCTTGATACTGACACAGTGATTGCTGTTTCTATAACTCCAGATCTAACCTGAAGATTTAACATCTGTTTCTAATTAAAAAGCAGTGTTTCCCTACAGAAGTGATCCATGTGGTGCTGATTTGCCATGAATAATTCTGTGTATATGGTTGATGGTGATTCTGATGAGGAAATCTCTACCCAGCGAGCTATTCAGGAAAGCTTACAGGATAGGTATAAATTTGAAACAAGTGGCAGTGCAACAGAGGTTGAAAGGTAATAAGTTATTATTTATATTTTGGGTGTTTTCTTGGCATTATTGTAAACATTTAGTGGACCTTATTTTCCCTTGTAACTCTCTAAGTTGTGTTGTGCTGACCTTGTCTCATGGATACTGGAAAGCACTGGTAGCTCACTTGTTCTGAGTTTTCCCTGAAAAAGTGTGCCTGTTTCCTGGAAAATATGGAATGTATGAAACCTTCAGGTGATGTTTTACATCAGTATGAGTATAAGGCTTTGTGAAGAAGATAAGTAGGTGATGTAAAAGTAGATTGGTGTGGGAGCTTCCCCTCATTTTACCATTTAATTGTTGGCCTTTGTGTGAAAAAATCAGTATTTACAGTGTCAGGGAAACAAAGAAAGTATTTCAATGTGTTAAACCCTCACAAAACCAATATAACGTAGAGAAATGTAACATATTGTCTAAATTAGAATATTTAAAGTAATGTATAATTATAGCTTCACATGAATTTTTACTTCTCATTTTATTCTTGTTCTGTTTATGCAGTTTCCAGTATACTGCAAGTAAAGAACATGGGCAGATCATTGCAGCAATTCGGACAGTTAAGTACAAATACACCACACTAAGCTACATCCCTGGGAATGGCTGAGCAATGCCTACACTCTGAGGGTTTGATCACCTGATTTAAGTGCAGCTTTCCTTTATATAGTCTTGGGAGAAGTAAGGAAACTAAAAACAAGACATCCAAAAGCTAACTTATTAGATAGGATCATGGAAGTGGGATGGGTTCAAGTGTCACCCCTTTCAAAAATTCCAGTGCTTCATTTTCTGAGATTAGGGGAAAACTTCAGGCCTTTCTTTCATAATGAGCAAGATACACTGGTGGATAAATGGCACTCAATGTATTAGTTGCCTGAATTTTGTCTTGTGATGAGTAATGGGATATGTATCTGTGTTAAAATATCACAGGCCAAGAGGAGGCCTTGAAGAAGTTGGTGAGGCACGGTTCTGCTTTTGAAGAAGCAGATCAGCAAGGCTGGCTTCCTGTGCATGAAGCTGCAGCACAGCTAAATAAAAACATCCTTGAAATAACTTTAAAAGGTACAGTCCTTCTAGTTTTCCACCAAAAAGTTTTACAAAGTAAAGTTTGATGAATCATCCAACTTCAAATGTGTTCTGCTTTTCTGTATTTCAGCCTCCCGTGACATTACGTGGGAACAGTCCACTCTAAAAGGGGAAACACCTCTCTTGGTGGCAGTAAGAAATTGTTTTGTGGACAATGTCCACTTTCTCCTGCTCAATGGCTGCAATCCCAATGTTAAAAATGAAGAGGGAGATTCTCCTTTAGTTTTAGGTGAATACTGTTTCTAGGGGTGGAGAGGTGAGGGAATGAGGTGAGGATACAGTTATACATTTTAGGTTTTAAGGTGACATATTTGGCTTCAATGCCTAAAATATTTTGCTATAAGGAGAAAAAAAAATGTTAATCTCAGCAATGAATGGGTCTGTCCCTGTTTTTCTCAGATGATAATTAGTTTTCTCCATGAAGTGCAGAGTGCCATCCTCTGCTTTCTTTGGCATCATTTCTGCAGTGGTACCAGGTAGCGAGTCCTTCTGCTTCCTCATGCTATTCCTGCCCTTCATGTCTGCAGGCATAGAACATTCATATTCTCTGCCCATATGGTATCTCCTTCATTGCATCAGCCTTTTCTTCTTAAAAGAAGAAAAGTAATGGTACTTTTCTTAAAAGAAAAGAGTAATGGTACTCTTCTTAAAAGAAGAAAAGTAATGGTACTCATGGTAATTGGTTTTAATTATCCAAATTTATAGCCAACCACCCTGATTTATCTGTATGTAGAGTGCAAAGCAGTGTTTGTCCCTATTTAGACATTGCCATCATTAGTCCAAGGATGACAATTGAAGAAGACAGGCTGATATTCTCAGTTCACTTCTCTTTAATATTTTGTAATTTAGGAATAAGGTCCCATAGCTACTATAGTCCTAGTATAGTCTCATACCCACATTCTTTGTGTGAATGCCACTTTAATTTGAACATGCACAAGAACTGTAATTCATGATTTCTAAAGAACTATATTTTTCCAAAATGTTTTTCAAAAGCATTAATTTCCTTTACTTCCCTCAGTCTGGGTTATGATGCCTTCTATCTTACTGAATCCTTCCCCAAAAAAGGAAAGGGTCTTCTCATTATCTAAATTCTAAAGGGGTACTCGAATTTCTTGGATGATCCCATACATTTTCTGTATTGGAAGGGTGGTTTCTTTTTCAAAACTATTGTTAAAGGAGGAGAAAAAGGCCTACCACATGTGTAGGACCCTCAGTCCATCCTTGTAAAATGGCTGCAGTTTCAAGTCAGGGCCATCTGATTTAAAAAAATGTACAGAACTCCTAGATACTTTTGAAGTGCGCATCATTAAAATGCACCTTCCCCCAAAAACGGGGTGCATGGGATTTATCTAAAGCAGCCGTGTAGGTTGCAGATAATGGGACATCACAGTTTCTGTCACAGAATGCTGTCGCTGGTGTTCAAACAGCTGTGGCACATGAAGCTGCTCAGCCTAATCTGTCTTGCTGAAGGACCCTCTCTATCCTGCACAGCCTGGAAGCTCAAAGAGAGAAGGAGGGAAAGGTGTTGCCTAATCATTCCATCCGCTGGAGCTAATGCAAATTTCTCTTTTAAGATCCTCGCTGACTTAAGAGTTCAGGCTCATTAAGCTAAGAAGGCATATGAAAGAGTCATTACAAGCTTTGTTTCATATTGTGGTAACTGCTCGTGGAGATTTAACAGAGCTCTGGTGGCAGCTCCTGAGCACCCGGGGGTCTGGGTATGGTCTCCATCTAGTGGCAAGAAAAGCTGTGTTCTGTTCCATTACCAAATGCAACAGAGAGAAAAAAAAATCGACAGAGAGAGAGAGAGGTTACTACGAAATGATTCATTTGCATACTTAGTGCTGTCCTGGAAGCAAAGAACAGACTTGTTGATGAGTTAAACCTTTCAGTGTAGGGTGGCATTTCTCATTGCATAAATAGCACTGCCAGGAACAGCGAACAGTCATGTAACAGCCACAGTGCACAGAATAGCACTGAATAACAATCCTGTCTGATGTTTTGCTTGCTGTCCTGCAGCAATTAAACTTGATTCCTATGACATTGCCTCCTTGTTGCTGCGATCTGGTGCCAGAGTGAATTTGCGCTGTGTCCATGAGAGAACTGCTCTGCATGAGGCAGCCAGACTGGGCAGGAAGGATCTGGTACAGCTTCTCCTGGATTCTGGAGCAGATCCTGACCCCCGCAGTGGATATGGGCTCACACCCCTAGCACTGGCTGCACAGATGGGACATACAGAAATTATGGAGCTCTTACTGCAAAAAGGTGAGACTTTATTATATAGGACCTTATAGGAAGAGAAGGCTTCAGATATGCCTTCAAAAACAGCAGCAGAAGTAGCTCACCTAACTAGAGAAAATGAAATGCCATCTGCACTGAGGGTTGTTGTGATGTAGAGAAGGCCTGATAAATATGAATTTGTATAATATTAAAATAATATAATATTTTAGTGAGTACTTATAATTGTTTTTTAAATGCTCTATTATTTTCTCATGTAGATAAGTTACCCTAGGACACACTTGACAAGGTATTTATTGTGGGGAATTTTACATGATGGTTCAGCAGCACTGGAACTGGATTGCATGAACTCTTGGATACTGAGAGCTCTCATGTTTACAGTTACACCTGCCTGTTCTTTGTAAAGTCAAAGAATTGAAATGCATTGTTTGTAAACCAGAAGCAATTGTTTTGATGAATAAGAACCAAACCTTTTGCTGCTGCAGTTCTAGGAACAATTCTTACTGTGTTCAAAGCAATTTGGACCTTCTTTTTACCAGGATTACATAAACACATCTAAAATCAAGGATCCAGCATGAAGATTTATGTACATAGAAGGTTCTGTTTGGTGGAGAATGGAATTCAAATACCCTGTCACTGGGGGGTTGGAGATATTAATTACAGATGAATATTTACAGTGACTACTGTGAAAATCCTTGCTGCTTCTTCCCAGGTGCAGATGTTCTTTCACAGGCAATGGACTGTGCTTCTATATTGTTTGAAGCAGCAGGAGGAGGAAATCCAGATTCTGTGAGTCTTTTACTAGAATATGGGGCTGATGCCAATGTACCAAAGCACTCGGGTCATTTGCCAATCCACAGAGCTGCATATAGAGGACACTTTCTGTGAGTTAATATACTTAAAAATCAAATAATAGTGACACCAGATATATTAATTTTACTAATTTTACCTTATTCAAAACAGGCAGAAAATCTGTAGCTTTGTACAAGGAATTATTTTTGACTGTGTAAATATGTCTGTTCTGTGTCTGAATGTAAGAGACCAGTTAGGATAAAATCTTCATGATTTTAGGATGCACATCTTAATCCCTCTGGTATGTCCCCATTTGTCACAAGCAGTAACACTGTCCAGTCTGACGCTGAGGTTCTTGGAACATTGTCACTCTCTTTGGGTCAATGTCTCATTTCCACCCCTTCACAGAAATGTGAATGGTGAATATACTAAACAGACAAATACAGAGTAAGGCTTATCCCTGTTTTAAAGAGAGTAAGACTACTGGAAGATACTTATGCTGAAATCATAACTAACAAATGAGAAACAAGCACCTGAGTATTCTTAATTTCTGTATTAATACTTTCTGCATATTAATTTATATATTTAAACTTAGATGTATATCTTACATTATAAATTATATGTATTCATGTTATAATACATATTCCATTAATTCCCTAATCCCTATAGGTTAAGCAATAACACTGTGCTTTCAACATTCAGGAAAAATTTCTATTGAAAAGGAATCATTAATTCCTATAGCAAGGAATGAGTTGT
Organism: Peucedramus taeniatus; assembly: GCA_013400575.1. NCBI lineage: Eukaryota > Metazoa > Chordata > Aves > Passeriformes > Fringillidae > Peucedramus > Peucedramus taeniatus. The sequence goes on along the minus strand of WBNO01001157.1, from coordinate 88,638 downwards.
TAATGAATAATAGTATAATATAATATTTTATGTGTAGTAGATGTAAAATCAGTATCCATTGCTGGCTAACAATTTCAGTGTTAGCAATTCAAGTCAATGCATGCCATGGTACTGATCTGGTATATTGAGACTATTCTAACAGTCATGATGAATTCTGAAGCACAGCAACACAGAGGAATTCAAGGATAAGTTAGATGAATCAAAATGTTTAAGATTCTGAGATGCTTCTGTTTTTAATTTTTCAGAGCTCTAAAATATTTAGTTCCAGTGACTGATTTTTCTGCCATTAAAGAAAGTGGGATAAGTCCAGTTCACTCAGCAGCAGCAGGAGCACATCCTCAGTGCCTTGAGTTTCTCCTGCAGTCGGGTTTTGATGCCAATTTTATGCTGGCTCAGAGAGTTCGCAAAGGCTACGACGACCACCGGAAATCAGCCCTGTACTTTGCTGTTTCCAATGGGGATATCTGCTCAACGCAGCTGCTGCTCAACGCTGGAGCCCTGACAAACCAAGATCCCATCAACTGCCTCCAAATAGCCTTGAGAATGGGCAACTACGAGTTAATGAATCTGCTGCTCCGCCACGGGGCCAACGTCAACTACTTCTGCCGCGTGAACACCACGCATTTCCCCTCAGCTCTGCAGTACGCCCTCAAGGATGAGGTCATGCTGAGGATGCTGCTGAACTACGGCTACGACGTGCACCGCTGCTTCGACTGCTCGCGGGGCAACGGGGACCACTCCCAGTACGTGACCGACGGCTGGACCTCCACCGTAATCAAAGACACCATGGTACGTGTGCCACACGGCTGGGGGTGCTTCCTACATCCAGCGGCCTTCCTAAAACTAAATGGAAAGGGGCTTAATGCACTCTCAGAAAAAGGAGTTTTGAAGACAGTTTACACATAAAGAGACAAGGCTTTAAAATTCAACAGATGTTGTTATATCGTAGGAGTGGGCCTCGCTGGGTAATAACTAGCATTGACTCCATGATTGCAGAAGGCTGATCAATTGCTTTATTGTTACTACATTATACTATACTATACTATACTATACTATACTATACTATTAAGAAAAACCTATCACCCTTGCCACACACTCATGACACACACATGGATCCAATTGGTCAATCAACCCAAACAACCATCACCAGTGGCCAGTTATGAAATGACCCTTTGGTAAATAGTCTCCATAACACATTCCACATGATGCACAACAGGTGCAGCAAATGGATTTAAGAAATGTTTTAATTCTCTTCTCTGAACTCTCTCCCAGCTTCTCACAGCTTCCCAGGAAAATCCTGGGAGAGAACTATCTGTCCCTCTGTTCAGAGGAATGTGATTACCACGTTGTTATGAAGCCTTGTTCATGATGGCAAATGATTGTAAACAGCAATTTTGAATGGTGAAAATATAGCTGATGATATGCTAATGATCAGTATGGAACTGGCTCTCCAGGGCAGTGTTGCCCATGCTATGAAAGCAGAGATTTGCAGGCTGGCTCTCTGCACTGTCCTGTACCAGAACACCAGGACTGGAAGGCTGTTGAAAGGACCCCTGGAGCTGGTGGGATAAGCACTGAGCAGAAATTAGCAAACCTAAAAAGCTTCCTGGAGACAATCATCAGTGTCATTGTTTCATTGTTTGTAAAGTCCATTTGAACCTAATAAACCCTTCTTTAACCTAAAGATAAGGGGATAACATGCACTGGGCTGGTGGATCCTCCTATTAAGCACTGGGACACAAGTCTAAATTCCACTTAAGAGTGGTAGCACTTCTTTTTAAGCACCAAATCCCCAAATATATAGCTGCTTAAGTTTATTTTTGGATCTAGCACAAAATAACCATCTCTCAGATTTTTAGATTCTACCAGTCAGGCTTAGGCAAGCTGTGGCAACCTCTAAACCCTGCTCAATTAATTGTTCTTGTCCTCAGAGACAGAAGTAATTTACTGTAGTATCAAATATTACCCTTCTAAATGTTTTGTTCCTATCAGTTCTGTGAAGTGATAACCTTGTCCTGGCTGAAGCACGTGTCTGGGAAAGTAGTGCGAGTCATGTTAGATTATGTCGATCACGTTAAGATTTGCTGGAAGCTCGAAGCAGTTCTCAAAGAACAGGAACTCTGGCCAGACATCCATTTCATTTTAAGTAAGTATCTGTTTACGTTTTTACTGAAAACAAGATGGTTTGGCATTGGGGCCTTTTTGCTTGGTAGCATTTTAATTTTGCTTCTTCTTTCTAGCAAATCCTCGCTCTCTGAAGCACCTTTGCCGTCTGAAGATCCGGGCATGCATGGGCCGGCTGCGTCTCCGCTGTCCTGTCTTCATGACCTTCCTTCCACTGCCAAACTGCTTGAAAGATTACATCCTATACAAGGAATATGATCTTTATGGACAGGAAAACTTCACAGGGATCTATAACCTCAACTGTGCATAAGTATTTGTCCTGTACTTTGAAGGGAATTTAATGTGGATAAGACTGTTGTGCTTTTTTCTTTTGGGATTTTCTGTCCTCTGTGTATTAAGGAATGCCAGTGCTCTCCCCTCACCCCCTGAAGAAAATGGTGAGACCTCCAAAATGTAAGTATTGGTGATCCCATTCTAAGGATCTCCTGGACTATGACCTATCTGGAAGTTATGGCAACAGTATTTTAAATGCCTAGTATGAAAAGGAAGTGTAAAACACAGGGCTGCAAGCCTTGTGTAAAGGCTAAGTTAAAGCTTGTCATATCAGATACCACTACCCCCATTCCAGGGTTAAACTCATGCTTAAGTTAAAGGTCAGGGATTTGACTAAAACCAGGAAGGGACATCATTTTCTCCTGTACTTCTTCCCTTCTCTTGACAAGAAGTAGTTTTTATTTGTGAAGTCCTACAGTGAAGTTCTGAAGAGCAGTTTAAGTAATTCTTTTCTTCACCCAGTAAAGCAATCCCCCATTCTAGGCAATGAAATGGGATTAAGCTTGAGAAACCTCACAGCAGGTCATGTGACATACCAATGTTTCATCAAGGTGGAACTGCTGAAAGCTGTGTTAGCTCTGCAGCTCCTTCTCAAGTACTGGTGTGTCTCATCCACCATGAACTCTCTAGAACTGGGTTCTCCTTACACAGTACTGTCTAAAGTCATGCTTGCAATTTTTGGAGTTTCTCTCTATAGAGGTAGAGCTTAAACTTTTGGAGTCCTGTCATTTTAGGAAGTCTTACAGAAATCTTAGACCCTCAGCATACCTGTTCCTTCTAAAAATACTGCAAATATCAGTTCCTATTTCAGAAAAAAAGAAGTTCATCAACACATTTGGCATTAGTAGTATTTATTCCTTCATAATCAAGTAAGCATAGATGGTTTTTTCTAGTTATACATGCATCTTTATCACAGAAGTTACAGAATTCAAAAGTCTGCTTTTCCCCAGAAAAATCTACAAACCTTATAAAATACAAATTTAATCATAATGTGGTTATGGCCCATGGTTTTTACATGGTGTTTATCCCGTAATAAACTAACTTAGCCTGTGAAGATATGTCCAATGCCCATGGTAATGGTTGTGCTGGTAGAGCCTCTGCTCTCAGCTTGTTCTGCAGGACCCTCATGGCCGTGTTGCTGCCCCACCATGGGCCCTGCCCAGTCAGCTGCCACAGCTCCTGCTCACCTTCAGTCTCTGATTGTTGCAAAACTAAGTTAAGAGCATTCCCAAGTGTAACAACTTCCTCTGAGGTTATCTGGCTAATGCTATAAAAATTAAGAGAACTGAGCTACACTCGACAACAGAGGGCTATACCTGCATGTCAGAAGTTATTTTAATGGAAGGGAACACATCCTGTCACCAGTAATGGTACTTCCTGAAAGTCAGGATGATGAAGAATGCAGGAGACTTTTGCATCAGTACAAGTCTCACCTAGAAAGTTACTATAGTTAAGCTTTTATTTAAAATATAAAATGCTGACTGGAGCCCTGGCACAATAGGGTTACTATCCATGTTTTCAAGATTAAGACACAACAATCAGAGTTGACATAAATATGCCATTGGTTGTTCTTAATACAGCTATTCAGGGAAAATGTGCAAGTCAGTCTCAAACACTGCAAAAATCACTTACACTTCACCAGAACAGGACCAATCCAGAACACCATCATAAGAATTTGACCATTCCACTCTATTATAAAAATGACCAGAAAGGTTGTAAAAAATCCTCGGCTTACAATATAAACTTCATTAGGAATACAAGTGCATTCACAATGATACACTGACTTATGCTTGTTATGACAACTTAGACAACACCGTGGCAGGGAAAAAAATGCCAACTTAGTGCTTAATTAAAATAAGAAGCCTTGGGACTAATTACCTTGCAAGAATTTTTGTAATATAGAGCACGAGAAAGAATATAAAGTATCAGCTTTTGCTGTTACATTAGACAATATCTCTACTAAATTCACTAAGCAGTGGCAGTTTTCTTTCTCTAGGTGAACTATTTCCTAAATAATAAGAGACTATATTGTAGCATAGTTTTCACCATTGGCTTGTCCCAAATGCTGTGCAACTAATTAATCAGTATTTACCTTAAGCATAGACAGAATTTACCTTAAGCAGTCAAATTTATTTCTTTATATCCATGTACATCAATTACAGCTTCATAAATAGCATCAGCTGTTTCACAATTTTCAGCTCTGGGTTTAAATCTACATAAAGAGGAAATCTGACAGCCCTTTAGAAGGGGAATGTTTTTTTAACTCTGAAGTATTACTTTACTGTTAGACAGTAAATTGTCTTGATACAATGTCAAACTCAGATTAAGGAAGTAAGACTGTGACATGCAACTGACTTTTCACTACCTGATCATATCCAGTTAGATATGTTTAAGTAGTACATGACTTTGACCTTGTCCTCTGGTTCAGACTTGGCCAAATCTAGCAGTGACCACAGAGGAATGCCTGCTATCATCTGTAATGCAATAAAATGCATACCCATAAGCACACCTGATCTACATACATAAAGAACGTATGTAGCTTGAAACGGCTGACAGCAAGACTGGCTTGGTCTGCAGTGTGTAGATCTACACACTGTAACAAGCTTCATATCCTCTTACTTAAGGGATAAAAGTTTGGCAGTAATTATGAGGCTGCAATTAGCAACACAAGTTAGTCCTGAACAACACTGCCAATTCAGTACCTACATGAAGTCGCTTCAAAATCATGGATTTGAAAGAATATTTTCAGGAGTGACTGAAGTAATAGTAATCCACATGAAGCAAACTACACCTTCAGCCAAAAGTGCCTGAAAGATCAGTTTGTGAATAAAAGGCAGTAGGAATCAATAAAAAGGAGAGTTTATTTAATCTCCTGTAAATTAGGAAAGGAAGCCACCTAGTAGTTTAGTTACAAAAATAAAATGCTCTGATGGTGAAATCCTACCCCAGCAGCTCCCAGCAGATCTTGAGATGTTCCTACTAAAAATTACATACTCTCATGGAAAATACCAAGCATAATTCTGATTTTTTTTTTCCTTCAACAAAGCTAGTTTCTAATGAAGTAGCTCTAAATCTTATAGATATACCTAAACCATCCTATAGGAAAGAAGGTACCAAATAGCTTCTCCTTTTAGGAAGAAGGGCATGGATAAAACCTCAGCAGCTGTTTTTGCCTTGAGATAGTTCTAATTACAACCTGTGTGATCCTCCCTAGGCAAAGCTCAGCAATTCTCACCCCCGCCCCCCGCTAACTCAATCACCATTCCTGTCTGACTTCCTCAGCTCTGCTGACATGCCATTTGCTCTTGCAGTTTTCATCATAATTCCAGATGCTTTTATACTTTCTTGCTCATTTTACACCGGTGTAACTCCTCTAAATAAGCAAACAAACAACCCCTACATTTCATTCATGCATATCAGTCTTTTAGTGGTTAAGATGACAATCATCCAACATAAGTGAAATGCATTTCACTCCTACTCTGTCTGTTTTAGAAAGCTACATTTAATGGCATTTATGGAAAGCCTAAAAAGCAAATGGAATAATTCCAATATTTACTGCTAAATCAAAAAAATCCCATTTAACAGTAAATTCACCTGCCAACTTTATTAGCATTTCTTCCTCATCTTTGCAGATTTATATCTATATGAGTAATGGTAGTTATTGAGAAAAATACAGTAATTCAATTTTCTGACATTTCTTCAATAAGGCTAATGCAAAGCAGGCTGCACATCAGAAATGCTTTTTCATGAGAGTGCTTGTCTATTATTTATCTTCCCTCTGGAGCCTGGGCTACTGCAGCTCCAGTGCTTAACATAATCAGTCCTTCTCTGACAAGCTGAGGACTGGATTCTGGACACTAGAGGTCACTGATTTCATAGGCTCCCTGTGCTGTTTCCAAACTGCTTCATCCTCAGTAAATACTTGAGAAAGATACAAGTAAGACACAGTAACCGTGAGCTACCCTATGATATTATTTGATAGAAAACAAATACCAGTAAATACAAAACAAACATAAACAAACATGAACTGGAATAATTTGCAGAGACAAACTGCCTTGCCACTCTCTGTAAGCCTTGATTTAAGCACAAAAAGGGAAAAAAATTGATTTGGTGCCTCTGTACATTTTTGTTGGCAAGAATAAAAATAGTCTCTTAAAGATGGGAGCTGAGAATGGAAGCCTAGATATGAAATAAAAATGCCACTGTCTTTTACAAGAAGCCTCAGGTTGGTGTGGTCCACATGGCACTGCTGGCACTGGCCAGCAAAATCCAGCCACAGGGCAATACTATGTGACCAAACTGGGCAACAGCAAAAGCAGATATTTCTACAAGTGACTGGCTATTCTGGGGATGAAAATCACACTGGAACAGGACCTGGTAACTAAGTCAGGAAGAGAACCTGGCAGTTCTCTGTTCCTCAGCCTCCCCTGCTCCTTTTTCAAGGCAGAGCCCTTTGGTGGCTGCTCAAGCCCCTGCTCAGGCTGTGATGTAAAACCCCTGCCCAGGGCTTCTGCAGCTCCAGCTGCCTCTGTTCCTGCCCAGGCACTGCTGCCATTCTCTCCTGTCACAGGAGCTGAGGCCACCAACTCCTGCACACGAAGTCACATCTCCAGCACCAAGGGCAGGAGGAGCTTTGGCCAATGCACTCCCATGAGTTAGAAGAGTCCTCTGTGCACCTACAGCCATCCAGCAGACACGACCTGAGATTCCTCACTGACTTTATCAGCACTGAACAACTCCAGCTAGGGAGGGCTGGGCCACCACCAGCTGCTGAGGAGATACTCTGAAAATTGCTTCCATTCCTGAACACCAGAAATGCCCTGCAATGAACTGTAAATCACTCATAACTGTTATATTATAACTTGGACTATAAGTATATTCTCTTCTCTCTACATATCCTGTTATTTTCATGCCACTATTAGAGAACTATCTTCTGTTCTTCTGGATTTTAATATTTATAGTAATTAGTGCAAAAATAAATATTTCTCTTCAAACAAGATTTCTCTTCTGGTTCAAAAGGTGAATGCACATCCAATACTATACAAAATAAATATTACACAGGGTATGGAATATGGAGTGCAGATTACAAGCTGTAAACAGACACCACTTTAAAAAATGCTTTCCAGAACTGACTCTAGGATGTAGGGTTAGTGTCATCTATTACTTCAGAACTGGTAAATTCTGTTCGCAAAATCATAAAAAGACTAAAGAGCCTCAACTCATTTCCAGTAGATGTAGTGTACTAGCAGCAAGGCATTTACATATGCACAAGATTTTTCATATGATGGAATTCAAGATGTTCCTGCAACTCTAAGCATGTTTTATAAAAATGAACTCCAAGGTTTACAGCTTTTTATTCCAAGTACTGGGGAAAAACCAAGAACATGGCACTTGTGCTACAAGGCTATATACATTACTCTTATAATTTGATGAGGAATGCTTTTCCTCATGCAACAAAGTTCAACTGCATCTCATCAGCTCTTATCTAGGTCTGACAGTATCTTTTTCTCCTGCTGAAAGAAGTTTTTTTGGCATTGTATTCACCAAAAAAAAAATCAAGACAGTATCATACCGTGCAAAATGAAACAAAAAAGATCCTTCTGTTTAGAACTATTGCACATCTCACTGATGTTAATGGGGATCCTTCTTTCTAAATCTAAGAACAGGTATTTGCAACAAATTGAGTAAAGCTTAGCACTGTCTTATTTGGATATCCACTTTTGTTTCCAGCAAGGTGTTCTTCATACTGCAGTGTAAAGAACAAATTTCAGTGTTACTGCTGAAGGCCAATGGGTTTTCAGTTTTGCTTCCAAAGCAGTCAATTGCACAGAGGTAAGTGGGGAAAACCTCCACATTTTTTCGGATACTGCAGAGAAGCCTTGAGAAAACATGTTTGTAATAAACATGGCAGCATCACCATGCTTCATCTGGCATACAAGAGAAATTATACTGACAGGAAATAGAAATCACTTAACTGAGAAAGAAAAATCAAGGCATAATAGGGTCTATATAGTGTGAAGCCTTTTCTATATCACAACAGACCCTCCACCTACATTTCACCTCTTGTAGAACTTGTGCCATTTCACCAGATATATTCATGATTCCAATTTTAATGAAGCAGGCAACCTTAGGCTTCAGATTCTCTCTTCTTCTTTCCATCTTCTCCTAAATCACTGTCTTCTGACTGGCTGCTGCTAAGGACTACAAACTGTCCTTCTGTGCTGCTCTGGTTGGATCTGCTGGAAGCTGCTATCAACCGGCTCTGCTCCTCCAAGTCCTAAGTTGAGATGGGGGGTTGGAAAATCAGAAAAAGAGTATTACCCTTAAAGCCATTTGCAATGGACACAGGATACCATTATTACGATTTCTAAGTGATCTAGCTCTACTATCAGTGGATAGCTTTGGACAAAACTGCACAAGAAAGTAAGTAGAAAAAACCTAATATTAAGAAGTAATGATTAAAGGTACCTTCTCAATTTGCTTTTGTTTATTCAGTTCTTTTTGCTGTTTCTCTTTAACTCTATCTATTTCCTTCTGCTTTTCTGAGGCTTTTCGATCCTAGAGGGCAAAAATGTAAATAAAGTCAGTAACAACAGCCTGAGATGTTTGAGACATTACTGATTGATATGAGCTTGCTCAAGACTGTGACATCACTGTTTTGATTATTCGGCTTTTAAAGGACTGGTATAGTTGTTAAAAGTAGCGAAATGAATCTTATATTGAACACTGTTCTACACTAGATATTGGTCAGCCTTTTCACTTGAATTTAAATTCTAGGCAAAAAATCCCTTAAAATACACAACAGTATTGCTGCATCTAGAAGCATCTTGCAGAGTACAATCTATTACATATATGTATTTTTTATTTAAATAAATATATTTAAATACACCCCCTTCCTTCCATTCCCCAGCATCCTTTGCCCCAAAAAGATTCTTACCAGTTCTGCATGTAAAGCTATCTGCTTGGCCAGTCCAACAGAATCACAAATCTAAACACAAAACAGATAGAAAATAATTAAAAATGCCTTTAAATTTAAGCCAGCATCCCAAATTAAATACAACAGCACATTAAAGCATTTACAGGCACTTAAAATGACAGGTTTAACTTTTTCAGTACCTAAAAAGTGCCTTACACAGCTTGAATGGATCTAGTATCTTGGAATCCATATTCACAACTGAAACAAGTCACAACCATCACCAATACCTTTTCCCCTTCATTATTTGATTCAAATATATAGCAGATGGAAGTCTGGCGGCTCTCCACTCTCCCTCCTGAGGTCCTAAGCACAAATCCAAACAGGCGCTTATTCTCCTGGTGTGTAGCATACAGCACTACATTGGGCAAAGGAAACTGCCAAAAGGATCAGATAGGGAGAGATTAAAACTGATTCCAAATATCTGCCACACGAGGTTTCAATACACTGCACATTAATTAATGCACAACCACAGCACAAGAAGTTACCCGACCAAATGTAATTACCAAACACAAACAGATTAGACAGCAAGGACTAAAATATTCCAAAGACAAGCAAATGTCAAAAAGTACACTCCATGTAAGAAAAAGAGACCACATTTGCAGTGTGAGTGAGTCATCTTCCTAAAAGTGGATACACACCTGTTTTATTTTGTTTTAATCATTCATTATAGTTACATTTGTGACTAAGCCTTCAATAGTTAGTTCCATGTAAACTACTCAAAAATCTTTACTGCAATTAGCTCAGTTCTCCTAATTATATAAGCAAGAAAAACCACCTCAACCCATACAAATCACATACCCTCAGTGGTTTGTGACAAGAAAACTATTTTGCATTCTTATTCCTAAAAGAGGTTGGACTTCAAATTATCTTTTTAAGATTCATCAAAACAATAAACTTAAAAGTTCTGAGAGTCCCTACCACAGCTGCTACAAACTGATAGGATGAGTTTTCCGTACAATTAGATGTTTGCATTTAGCATATGGGACAGTTGATGTATATCACCTGTAAAAGGTGACAACTTTGGAGCATTTTTGAACTTAAGGTCAAACTTTAAATTTCAATATATTTTTCCATGCTCAAGATTTTCTTTTATGAAAAGGAAAGCAATTCAGAGCCTCCAAAAAATTGAATGATTTTAAAAACACAAAAAAATTAAATGTCAGACCATAAATTGTGCATAAAAAAGGAAAAGGGGAATAGTTTTGAAATATGAAGAATAAAGACTGCTATTACTAAAGAATTAAGCTGGCCTTATTTGATATCCTAACAAGAATTCCACTTACTCCTTTCAAGTACATTTTTTTATAAAGAAGTAGAAAAACAAGAAATCAAACCAGAAACTATTCAACACCCTCAAGGCAATTATGCATTAAAAACAAATCCCCAAAACAAAACAAAGAAACCAAATGGCAAACAAACCCTCTTGGACTTAGAACTGATGTGATTCCATCATTAATGTTCCCTATTTACTATTTTACCCTCTCAGTTCACAGGGGGAAGGGGGTCTCAAAAGCCAATTTGACCTATTGAAATCACTCCCTTAAACCTTATTTGCAAGTGTTTCTAAATGTCTGCATTGGTCTCCTAATAGCACTGGAAATTTGGCAGGAAATCTCATGCTATCAGTGATTTTTGTTATTATCTAATAATAATATTTTTAAAATAAAAGAATTACATTGCTGGGTATTTATCTTAAAATGGAAAGTTACTTACTCGTAGTCTTGTAACTTGTGTCTGTGGATCAATTAACCTAAAAATTTGTTTTTAAAGACAAACCAGAAAGTAAATTTTACCAAAGTGAAAGAAGATCATTCTGTAAATAAACATCAGTAGAAGTCAGGAAGCAGACTTACTTTAAACAGTCACAAGTGACTAACAAGTGTGACTCTGTCATCCTGAAAACGTTGTGGATGGCGCGAGCTGCGAGTATTTGACGCATTGTTTCATAAACAACATCTGGGCTTTCATCAGACCTCACTTCCATAGAGCCAAGAAATCTTACAATAAATAACTGATGAAGAATTGAATCTAAGAAAAAAGAAAAGTATTGAAAAAAACCCTCCATTTTGGGTTTCCCATTCAAAACCAAAGGTGGATTGCAGTCAGGAAAACTCGAAACTCTTCCTAATTTGGAAAGAGATGGCTCCTACTTAGCAATTACAGGTGCAGTTACTACACAGCACATCACACATCTTTGCATTTGGTTAATGAATACAAAAGATACAATCAATCATTTTAACAGCAGATTTTTCAGACAGTAGTTTGATTTAACTTGACTTATCAAATACCTTGCAATGTAATTAAGCATTTTAAAACTGGTGTTATATTAGAAGAGAGAAGCTAGAGATGAAAACAGAACTATAATTGTCAACACATCTTTTTATTTTGCATTGAAGTGAAATTTTGTTTTACCTTCTGTTTCAGGTTTTGAGCCTCCAGATTCACCAAAAGGATTTGTGCGTCTATTAAAAAATGAAAACATTAAAGCAGGAGTCAGATTACAGAATCATTCATGGATAGTGCAGTAGTCAGTCTCATGCTGTGTCAAATACCAACATGTAATGAGTTCACAAACTAGTCATCTGGAGGAATAATGTATCATGAACCATAAGGAGAAGCAATTCTATCAGGAGACATAACTTGCTGTATTTGAGGACCCACATTATGGGGAAAATATCAGATATTATTGTCCTATGGCTGCCATAGAAAATTTTGCTCACGTTGTATTTTTTCTTATATTTGAATTAAGTCCAAACCAAAACCTTGGTAATGTTTGAAAAGGTATAATTTTAGGGAATGAAATTTCACAGAACAGCTTCAGGAAGCACAGTCAAAAAGCAGGCCCTTTCAGTACTCCATAGGAGCACCCTTCTCATCACTGTCAAGGTGTTGAATTACTTACTCAAGAGAAGTCCCTGGGTTTGTTTCAAATGCAGCTTTGTCAAAACATCACTGGGTTTTTACTCCTAGAGGATCAAGAGAAATGTGGCTATTTCTGGCTCTCAGAGACAGAATTACTATCAATTACAGAGAAAAGTGAAAATACTCTAGGCTTCCAAGTCTGCATTTTTCAAAAACATTAAAGGAATAAGCACAGGAAATGGAGACATTTTATTTAAAATTTGTAGAGGAAATTACCCATTCTCTTTGGCTGATTGGTAGCTGAAAAGCTATTGGCAAGGGTTCAGTATAGTTCAAATTAGGTTTTTTATGGGATTAAGGAAAGTGTCACCTTGATAGTCAGTGTTCTGAAAGCCAATTTCAGAACTATGAGAAGAAAAATTGCTCAGTTACACTTACTGGCTGTCAGTTTATTTTATCAATTATCAGAAATGTTTTAACTAAGAGATGTCTGGTTCAAAGTAATAATTTTTTTCTGGATTGAAGCCAAGATGGCATTGCTACAATGTTTAGATAACATGGACTCAAATTAAGAACTATGCCATTAAAGGCTGACCTGTATAATTATAGCAAAAGCAAATTCTTTCTACCAGCATCTTCTATTGCTCAGACTTTTCTTGTTGTTTAATATTAAACTGGAAGGTAAATTCAAAGTCTCACAGGATCTCTCAAAAGGCAAAAAAAAAATTTAAATATATGTCATCAGTATCAGAAACCAAGGAAAGTATTTCTTTTCAAATAACAGACAAGTTACTTATCTATACAAACACTGCAGTTCTTTATTGAAGGCGACGCTTAATTGAAAATACTGAGCTCAACACTATCATTTCTGCTATGAAAAATATTATTTTCTGGAGTAGAATTATAACTGATGACATCACAGAATATTCCGAGTTGGAACGGACTCCCAAGGATCATCGATTCCAGCTCTCCAGTGAATGGCCCATACAGGGGTTGAATCCACAGCCTTGGTGTTACTGCACCCTGCTCTGACCAACTGAGCTAGACCAGGCTACCACAGGAGTTCAGCTAAGTCCTAAACTTTCCACTTCCTGTAATACAGCTCAAGTCTATTTTAAATCAGTTTATTCTGAAGGATCTAGTTGGCCACCTGCTTATCCTGCTATATCAAGCAACAATAAAAAGAAAACTGTTGAAAAAAGGAAAAAATAGTTGTATATATAATTTGAACTCTTACATCTGTGAGATGCAATTCCAAATTCAAATATTTTCCTAGAGGCAGGGGGATATAACACATTTTTGTGACAAGAATCACATAAATTAGTTTTTATCTCTTTGGCTGTTTTTGTTGTTGTTAAGAGCACCTTGATCTGCAAATACATTTTGCTCATATCTGAGCTCTATAGATATAGCTCTAGAAATGCAGTGACGATTTACAGGTCTTTGGTTTTTAGTACATCTCCCACTCAAACACTCAAAATAATAAGTAGGAGAAAATGTTGTTATGTTTTGGATGAACTCTTAGATGATTTTAACTTGTCTGTATGTGAAATTACTCTAGAAGCCTAGACCATTTTCACTCACCTTTCAGCTTAAGAGGAGTGTCATCGAATGCCATCATCACCTGGAGGCAGGGCTACCAAATTTCTCTTGAGTTTCCAAGAGGAAATACCCAAGCTGCTGGGTGAGCAAGCAATAGGAAAGGAAAATACTTTGTGAAACCAAAAGTTTAAAATAAATCAATAAATAAAAGCATTGGCTGTTAAAGCAAGAAAAGCTGCTGCAAAATACAAAACTACACCTTGACTCTAGTGATGTAATTCAGCCTTTTTTTACAATTCCATTTAACAGTATAACAAATTGTTTTGCTCCACTGGCCACTGCAAAATTTGTGACATCAGTCAGAAAAAAGGCAAAGTGTGTGCTGGAGCTGCATCTCAAATGTGGTTTTCTTGTTTGTTTGTTTTTCAATTAGTAACATTAACTTTAGGGATTTTTTTCCTTCTCGCTACATTTCCTACCTGCCCGATTGCCCTGATGATTTTGCTTGGCCAGGCAGATCTTCACTGACTGGAGATATTATGTCAAATTGGATGGGAGTGTCAGGGGCAACAAGGGAATCCAAGGAAAGTGCTGAGAGAGATGGTGAGTCAGACCCCAGTGACCCAGTGCTACTGGTACGAGCTGCAGGAGGACGAGATTGTCTACAAGAAAAACAAAAAAGGCAAAGTTAGAGTATGAGAGTTCAGGTTGGTTGATAATTAATTAAACCCAATGGGACACCAATACAATATTCCTTATTGAACTTAGAGGCAAAACAAAACAAAAACTAAAAATCTGAAGACCGGGATATAGCAAACAAATCTATGTACCTAGTCAAATTTAAGTTCAATTACTATTTCCATTAATAATTGCATCAGATAGGTTTAACATCAATATCTAATCACATGTTAAGTATAATACAATCCAAGGTCTGCTTCCAGGAATTGGACACATGAAGAAAAATCTCATCATGAAATCACACAATAAAACAGATATGAGGAAATCAACCAAAGTGTCCACCAGCTGGCAATGGGATTACTTGTAACAACGGATGCTCAACAGTGAAAGGTGTGTTCAGGAACTTTTCCTCTGGCCTGTCAAAGATTTAGTTCTGATCACAGAAATCTTTCTAGGTTTGTTAGGTTTTTTTTTTTTTTTCCCTGGAACTTTATGCAGGATTTTCTTTTTATATGTGCACCTCAAATGCCCTCTGGTTGCTTCACTTACACAGCTGGCCTCATGCTCTCGTGCCTCTGCTGAAAGGAAGGAGAAGGAGTGACAGCCTCCAGAGCTGACTGGTTCACACGGGCAGCAATTTCCTGCAGCAGAGATGGGAAAAAATAACTGAAAACATTTTTCTCACAATAAACTTTCAGATTTTATTTATATGCAACTGGGAGAAGTTATAAATTCAACCCTTCATGAGAATCTTGCATTCTTAAATTTTCACCAACACTCCTGCAGCATTTTCTTCCAACTTTTCTTTAAACAAATATCCTGATGTTAACTTTCTCAATTTAAATGAACACACTGGCTTCAAAATACTGCCAATGTTAATAAAAGGCAGCAATAGAGAAAAGCTCCAATGATAACTCTGGCAAAATAAGCAAATGTAGCCAGGAAAACAAAAAGAAAAATCTCATTTGAGAAATGCAGCCCTCTACTGTGAACTAAAACCCATGAAGACACACTTCCTATATAGATACATGCTCAGTTATAAAACAGTTTTTATTGGGCCAATTCCCCTTATTTGGTAATCAAAAATCGTTATGTAAGTTTGTATCAATATGAATTTACTCTATAAATATAAATGTTAACATATTACTCATAACTATAAATTTTAGTAGTTACCTCAGGGTTTTCACTTAGATATATCTGCTTAGATATGTTGTTTATGGTGCATATCCACTGAAAAAGAGGAAGAGAAAAAGAAAAATTAATTTGTCATGTTTACTAAACAAACTTGATTGAATACCCAAGTTGCTAGTTTCAACACTTTTTCTACTTTCTTTGTAAATTCAGGGAGCCAAATATTCTGCACATCCAGCTTGTCATTAAATTCACTGCCACCTGCATACTGCACCTTACATTCTTAGATTTTACTTACAAAATTATTTTAGTCATACTAAAACTAAACTAAAGAAAGCTTAACTCACAACTCTAAGGAATTTAAAAAAAACCTCATCAGGATCCTCTGTTCTTCTTTATTCTGTGCTGCAGATGACATTGTTTCCTCAAGACATAAAAATTCAATTTGGCTTTTGTGGAATTTGCTCATTTCTTGCATCTGCAAGCTAGAATCTGCTTTCTCTCTCTGCTCTGGAAAACTATTTGCTCCTGTTCCTGGCTTTTCAACTCTTGACTGAAGGAGGACACTAACAGGAACATTAAGATAAACAAGGTGTTTCTAACAAAGAAAATTTATTAATTAGTAGAAACAGAGAAAAATGTGCAGTATCCAGCTATGGTTAGGAATGTATTCTTTCAGTGCAGCAGAAAATCACTGGGCTCCATGCACACCTCCTATAAGCTTACCTCTTCATAATCTTTTTTACTTTCTGCCTGTAAGATTGAAGACCTGAAAGAGGAGAATAGAAAACACAGTTTTGTGTATTTAAAATGTCTCACAAATACAGTCAGCCAAGAAATTACATTTTCATATTTACATACTGAACAACAAGTTTTAAAGGCTGAAGATTGTGTTTGTCCTGAGTGCAGTCAACATTTAATTAGGATGGGGAGGAACCTATGCTTTCCTTTCAACAGGAAACAGAAAAGCAACACAATTCTAATTGTGACCATGTAAAACTAAAGTATTCACCAAATGCAATAATATGTGATTGTCAACTAATTACCATAATCTTGTTCTGAAATACTACTCAGCTACATGACAGAGTTTGCAAACAAAAATCCAGTTAGCACAGTTGAAAGGATAACCCAGATTTTGCTTCTAAATATACACAAAATATATCAACCTAACATCTGGCCAAAGGCAGACCATCTTTCTTTTCCTAATTAGTGAGTCCAGTATTTCTTACAAGAACCAGCACTGAAAGATCACTCACTTTTTGCCATCAAAAGATGTTATCTGAAAGCAATACCGTCTGTCCTCACAGTCCACAGCCATCACAGAGCAATTGTCTATGTCCATGACAAGGCCCCCAGCCACATCTCCTCTTGCCTGGCTCATCAGATTTCCACCTTGAGTGAAGTAAAACTGTCTCTCCCAACTGGAAGACACCAGCCCTGTCTTACTAAAAGATAAAAAGAAGTCCTCAGTTAGCCTCCCTTTTTGCTCAGACACTCTATAATATTAGTTACTGCAACTGTGTTCTAATACAGAAATTAATGCCTCATTCAGTATTTTGCTTTAACTATTGTTGTAAAAATAATCAACTTCTTTTTTTTTTAATTCCTTGGAGCTTATATAAATTACAGTAAAAAAATTTGAATGTTAGAACTTATTTTTAATAGCTCTGAAAAACAGCTGTTGGACTTCCTTAGAGGCACAGCTCCCTCCTGTGGACAATGAGCCACTGCTGCATGGAATCCAGAAGCTCCTTCCAAGGGTATTTTGGTTAACAGAATGTTTTGCCTCGCTTAAATCAAAATTGCAATGTTTTATTAGGAAGTTGAATCCCAAAGCTTCAACAGACTCTCCCAGAATAATCCTGATAGATGGAATTTTGGTACTTCCCAGTTAGGATGCAGAGAAATTACACTCTCAAACCTTTTTTTTTTTTTTTAACTGGGAAAATTAAGGCAGAATTAGACTAAAATACGGATAATTATACTTTGCACCTGAATGACAAACATTAAGTCAACATAACAATGAATTTAATACTAATTAGGTGAAGTCCAAAGAAAGGAACAGAATAGCTCTTATGTGACTTATTCAACTAAATTTACAAAATCAGCATAGCTAACATCTAAAAAAAATAAATTCCAGCTTCTTTAGCTTTCCTTTCCCAAAATGAAATACTCTGGAATTTTAGAATAACAAGTTACTCTTACTTTCTTGCATTGAGATAGCCAGCTTTCCGTGTTAGATTCCTATGAGCTGGAAATTTTGTAGGATCAGGATCAGGCAAGTACAATGGATCACTGGCTACTTCCAAGTCCTCTATAGTTTGTTGCATGTTTTCTACTTCACAATCCATTTCCCTGCGAACACTAAGATAAAAAATATGTTATTAACAAAGATAATTTATTAATAAGTAGAAACAAAAAAATAATCCTCATAAAAGTTCAAAATTCAACAAAGCCAACTTACTTCTGTACACTTGTGCCAATATTGGTCAAAAATTCTTCCAGTTGCTCAGTAAGATTTTCTGAACCCATTTTAAAAAAGCTTATCTTTAAAGAAAAAAGGAGGAAAAGGAAGAATTTACCCACTAATAAAACTACACTAACAATTAACAGATGAAGTCATAGGAGGTTAAAGTTTCTTAGAGAAATCTGTTTTCATCCCTCATTCCCACCAAAGCCTCTTACTAAAAGCAGCAGAATGTGTGTTTGTGGCTGCAGGTGAAGGCTGCTGCTGGCACTGCAGTGGCATTTGTGTCACAAGGACGTGAGCAGAGCTGTCTGGAAGAAATGCAGAAACACACAGGTACTGCTCTGGAAACACTCCCAAGGTCTCTCTGTCCTCTTTCAATACCACCATTCTGCTAACTGTTGTTATGGGGGGCTTATTTGGGGCACATAGGAGAGAATCTGTGAGGATTTGTCCAGGGCCATCCACAGGGAACTAACAATATGTGTTTTAAGCACAGGGTACTCCATAATGAGCCAGAAAATCTACCACAGCTAAACTGAGGTTAGCCATGAGAAATCTCAGAAGAGGACGCCCTGGGACGTGGCCCTGACCTTCTGTTTCTTAGATTAAGCAAAAAGGTCCACCTAAGCAACAGGTTGCACTTACTTTACTGCAAAAAACATGCAGAACATGGCTCTTGAATACAAGCTGCAAAGCTTCAAAAGAAAGCAAGAGTTCTTGCTTTTGGAAAGCTTTCAGACAGTGTGCAGAAGCTGATTTCTACTCAGGTCACTGTAGCAGTGCCAGATGCTGGAAAGCTTGACTTGCAAAAAAACCCAAAGCTCATGCTTAATGACACACTTCCAAAAAATATAAATTAGGTCTGTCCAAATAACTTTATCATGGTTGTATTTTCTGTTGCACCTATCCTCAAGTAAACTAATCATTAACTTATTAATATTAAGCAAAACCAAACCAGAATGTTTTTCAGCATTCTGGCTCTTCCACAGTCCTGACTGAAAACAGTAGTTTTGTGGCTTGTGATGAGTATCTCATTTCAGAACAGCTGCCATAGGAATGAGTTAAACTGTCTCCATGTTACTTGCTGAGAAGGTTCATTTTTATGTGGATTTGCACGAAAGCTCTATTCAGTTCTTCCATTTAGTGGAATCAAGTGCCCAACAGTGAAAATCCAGGCATTACATCAAATCCAGCCATCTGGGTCTTGGGGGAAAATTAACCATTATATTTGTGACCCAGATGCTCTGAAAAGACTCTCTGATGGCAGGGAAGGCATCTCATGAAGAGATTGCTGCAGTGAGTGGGCAATGAGCAGCGCTAACTAATGGCATTGCCAGGGCAGCAGCTGTGGCAGCTCAGAGAAGTGGATGGGTGGGTCTTTTTCTCCATTTCCTTCCTTGGACTGCAGAAGAGGGCTTGTAATGGATTTCAGTACATCAACCTTCATGAAGTACTTTTATATCTTCTTTCAGACCTACAGCTTTCAGAATCTGAAATTACCTGAGCTTGCATGTATCCTAGCAAGGGTTCTAGCAGAGAAATTTTCTTTTTGTACTGTAGAGTATTTAATGCACAGAAATAATGCATCATAGTCTGATGCTGTTTTTTCCTTGAAGTATATACATCTTCTGTAACTTCAGCCTTGATCTGAAAAGACACAGACAAGGGGAGGGAAAACAAGAAATGTTTGTGACTTGTCATTGATCACATGCCTTCTGGACAGCTTTATAGCCAGCATGGAAAAACCCACAGTCATGTTCTACCTTCTGTCATCATCTGCTGCATATTTTACTATTCTACTTCTCTAATTTAAACATGAGATATATGAAAATCAAACACAGCATTATTTTCTACCTGGAAAGTGTGGTTATTTTTTCACAAAAACAAACTGAATGTGATATTACAATATTATTCTTAAAGCACTGTCAGTGTTACAGGACAGGCATGTATTGGAGAAACTTGCTTTTCTAGACTGCTAAAAGCTATCAAATGTCACACAGAATCTGCCATACACTGTGTTCCATCATAAATATATATTAGACAAAAATGGTTTCTTATCTTCTCTAAAAATCTTTATATTAAGATTTTGTTTTACAAACCTTTTCATTTTCCTTTCTTTTTGACAACCGACTGTATCTGGTAATGGCAGCATCATGGTCTAAGCAATCAAGAGAGAATTTATGATCATTTTAATAAATTAATGACTTATGAAACAGAGCAGAAAACCTTTCTTATCACAGTGTTACACAGACAGCTGAACGCAAAGTTCTGTCATATTAACGCCTTGAGGAATTATTCTTGTCTGTTTATTATCACTTCACTGTAACAAATACTTGGGCTGAAAAAAATTCTAACCAGATGCAAATGTTGCCAAATTCTTACAAAGTTCCCTAAACATCCACTATTTTTCAAAGAAGAACTGTCCATTAAGTAGAGAAACTTTACACTATGACAACCTGTATCTAATCTTTTTTGCTTATAAAGCAATGAAACAATTTTCACTGAGAGAAGTATAATCTTACTTAAATAGTAAGTTCTGCACATGGATATATTAGAGGCAGCTAAAAATAACTTCTGAAAATAGGGGAGAGAACTATGAAATTCATTTAAGAAGGTAAATTTTTTATTGATCCGGTCCTGACTTTAAAAAGTGAGCTAGCACCTTACTCTTTTTGTAATTTTGGTGGCATAATCCTCTATTATTTAATAATCATATATACACTTAAGGTGTTGCAAAAAAACCCTTTCAGTTTGCCTTAACACTTCAATACAGAAACCAGGGATTTACAAGTGAAGCAGGGAAAGTTGAGTGCCAAAGTATCACTCAGGAAAGTTACACTTTAATTAGTTACTTTAAGGCTACAGGCTCAACTCTACTAGTTAAGTACAAATAATAATCTACAATAATACTGTTGTCTTATAATATTTATAAGATTAAGTACTTTACACTTACCATTGCTTGCAATTTGGAAAACTTCTTTTAGAGTTAATATCTCTAAAAAAAACATGTTACAATTTAAATAAGTTGTTATTAATGTAACAGTTATCTATTACAGTTTCTCATGTAATGTTTCACTACTGAGCAATTGAAGGTAAAACCTCGTACCACACTGAGCTACCAGCACAGGCACTACATGGCCAGGCAAGTCTGCTCCTACCTGCAGCCTGAGGATCATTTCTGTGCTTAACAAAACAAAACCAAAAAACTGTACTGTAATACTGTAAGGAGGAATTTATTTTCAAAAGTATTTTAAAATCATCATCAACACAAATGTGTCACCTGTAGTTCCTGGGTTCTGGTTTGAGCTAGGGAAATGCAAGCATGGGAGATGGGAAGTATCAAAGCCCAAAACACACTGGGACTCCTCCTAATAAAATCAGCCCAGTTCCAGCTAGTTATTGTCTCACTGTGCCAGGTAGGAACCACCACAATACCTTACACCTGTTCTGATCTTGGTTGTGGTTTGTGCCATATTACAATACAAACCAGCACAGAGCCATGGTCAACTTTATGGTAAACAAAAACAAAAAAACTGTTCAGGAAGTGCCTATGAAGCCCATAAAGAAGTGTAGGGTCATTACAAACTACACCAGCTGGTGCCTAAACCTTCCAGTGGGAAAATGTAATTTGTGATTATTGCCTCAGGGATGCCTCTTCAGTAAGTACTAACAGGAGATTTTTCAGGTTCTGAGAAGCAATATCAGCCATGGAATAGTCATGATCCCTTGCTCAAAAAAAAACCAACCAAAAAAAAAAAAAAAAACCCCAAAAAAAAAACCCAAAAAAAACCAAAAAAAAAAAAAAACAAAAAAACCAACCCAAAAAAAACCCCAACCCCACCAAAAAAAAAAAAAAAAAAAACCCAAAAAAAACCACAAAAAAACCCAAAAAAACCCACAACCAAACCATAATCTTTTCAATCCATAATTTTGCTGCGAACTATCGCCAAAGAAGTATTTTCCAAGACTGATGAACAGTTAGAAGACTTATGAAAGACTTGTAATTTTTACTTCAATTTAGACTTCAGATATTTAGATCTTAGCTATACCCACTCTAGAATGTTTCCAATAGGGATATTTAAGTTACTTGGGGTTTAATTCTTATAATTTCTACTTGGAAGCCCATCTGCCACAGCAGTCTGTTCACTCCAGTATCTTGAGTAAAAGCTATCATCACACACACTAGATATTATTTTAAACCAGGCACAAGATACAATTATTACAAAAATAAGTAGCTGGAAGCACCTTATGTCTGTACTTAACAAGTCACCTGTACTACCAGCAGAGTTGAATAACCACATTACTAAATCTTAATACAGTAAAGTACTACAACTTTGGCACTTGGCCTTTTGAGCTTAGTCCAGCAATTATATAGATGCCATGATCAGATATACAAATCTTTCCTGAAAATGCAAATTATCTGAAAATTATTCTTTCCTAGTGTTTTTGAGTAGCTGCTAATTGTTCATCTTGAATAGAAGATAAGTGTTTCTCTAATATTAGTAATATTTTTGTTGAAACAATAATAATGTTAAGTTCAACTGTAATACTCTCATGAATAGAAATAACTTACTTTGCTTTTTAAATGGGGACATGCATGCTTTTGAGAGCTGAAAAGTAAGTGGTGTATTCTATTTAGTGAAACAAGAGCTATCAAGATTAATGCTATGTTTTTATTGTTGCTGCTGTTAATAAAAAACAGTATTTGGTCAAGTCCTGTACCTTTTAGATCCCTTTCTTTAAACTGGGTAATAGGAAACATCATTGCATCTGCAAGCTGAGTTGAAAGTACTGCATGGCAAGAGCTGAGCTGAAAAAGACAAAAGAAGAAAATCCTAGGAAAGCAGTGCTGAGAGCAAATCAAATCACCATAGGTGGACATCAATGTCACTCAAAGACGACACGTACAACTCAAACACATTTTTGCATGTTCCTGTTTTGCAGCTACTTTTTCCTAGGTTCCAGATCTCATAATCAGTTTTTTACAGAAAACCTTTAGAGTTAAGTTTTTGTCTGAACTTCTCCAAGCTACTGGATGATGTCCAAAATCAGCCTCATTCATCCTGACTAGTCAGTTTACTTCTCCAGTTTCCCTCCAGCTACATCACAGCCCATCTTTCACAGCTCATCAAGGTAGAACAAATTGTGATCCTCCTCCTAAAATGCTGTTTAAGTGAGGAGAGGGATCACAGCAAAAATCCTGATTCAGCTTTTAATGGTGCTCAGCTGTGTGTCCTATGAGTCAGTATCTAAGAGAGGTAGCAGGAGGGTCCTCTGTCAGTCAGGTACCTGAAATGAGGCAATACAGATACCCTCAAGCACCTAGTTGCTAACTGCCACTGTGTAATGGTTTTGGCTCTATCTCTAGCAATTAAACTATGTTTTTTCTCAGCAATGTATTCTCATTTTGCTGAATTTGTTCTTTATCTTAAGGTTACATAACTTCAAATAGATGCTGCAATATACAATTAATTGTCACCTTGTTGACAAATAATGCCATTTCTGTACCTCCTGGCTTAAAAAAGGAGTAATTAGGCAGTTAAAGTCTGTACCTGACAGCATTAGCAAAGCACATACAAGCACTTACCTCATCAATCACTTTTGCAAATTGCTGCAGAGTGGAAGTCATGACTTCATCATCTCCCCCGAGTGGAAAACGCTGAAAAAGCAAAAAGAATTCTGTTGTTTGCAGTGTCTTCTGCCACTCACAAAACTGGATTAACCATCTCTGTGAGTATACCAGGTATTCCATTATATTAAAATATTACACAGTTAAGATACACTGAAGCAGTTCACCTCTTTAGGTGGAAAAAGAGGATAGGGAGCAGCAGCCTCTTAAAAGAAGCAAATTTTTGTTTTTAACATTTTTAACCTCAGAAAAGGGGACCCAGCAGCAAAGCTGCAAACAGAGAACCCTTCATAGTACAGGTTACAAGGGAAGGAAGTTATGGATTCCACAGTCTGTGCTTTCAGAGATGGAATTATGCTCACAGAGTAAATTATGGTTGTAATTTAGAGATTGCAATGCAATCTCTTCTCTTTGTGACAATTGATATTTAAGCACTTAAGGGTAAACATGATCATGTTTATAAAGTAAAAACAAAATAGAACTACCCTAAGCAATTCTCAAAAAAACTAGTCCAAAAGTAAAACATTTCAGAAGTTATTAATATTCATCATGGTAAGATGAACTTCATTCTGGTTTAGTTGGAAGAACTAAAATAAAGACAGTAGATTCTTTTGGCAACAAATTGAACCACCAACCACAGCAGTTCCTTTTATCTGGACCAAACCTAAATTCATTCTGCACAATGCTCTGGGAGATAAAAGACTACAAAAATACAGTCCTGACCACACACAGACAACATGATTTATGCAGTACCTGTTTCTCATATTCCTTCAAAAGCTTTGAAGTCAGATGAGTAGCTGCACTTAATTCATTCTGATAAAAAAAAAAAAAAGAAACATGAAAATCAATAAAAAGTCAAACAGGTAAAGTACATCTAAATTAAAAATACAGCCATAAACTAATTTTTAGACAAACATACAAAATAGATTCTGTTTCTGGCATAAAGGTGGAATTATTTCTAGATGAGTGAAATAGGAATATATTGTGGGTAAAAAAATAACCTCCCACTTGATACATACTATTATACACACTGAGATCATTTTAGTGTGCGCAACATTTTAGAAATACATGGGAAATATATTAGAGTTACTTGGAGAACAGAGAACATCATTTCACTTGTCATAAGAAATTCTGTTGCAAAAACAATCACAAGAATTTAGTCTTTACCACTCCCTGACATACAGAAAAACAATAATTAATTCTTACTTTATTTCACTTCTATGTTTAAAGCATATGGAAGTTAAAGAAAAGCATACTGCTCATCACAATGTCAAAAAAAGCAAGAAACATGAAATGTGGTTCCAAAGCCTTAATAATGCATTCAAGAATTTCATTAACACTACCTGAGCATCATATATTCTGTGCATGGCTTGAAACAACTGATTGATGTAATTGGATATTGCAGCAGCATCTTCTTCAAATACTCCCAGCAAAGAGCGGGTCTGTAACAATCCAACAGCCAAAACACAACCATGACAAGTTAGAAGAGAAGAATTTAAATATAATGGAATTTCAGACTTCAACAGTATTATTTCAGGTTTCATTACTGAAAATTTTATAAACCCTCCAATACTGTTTAAAGGAATGATACCTGTTTTGTGCCAAAGAACCTTACAGACACCCGAGCTCAGCCTTCCTCCTACTGTCACCCTCTCTCCAGGTTAATACATTTTCAGAAAGGAATGGGCCAAGGGAGATGGACAACTGTTAAATGTTGAAAGTGTGGGCAACTACTGGGCTCACTTTGGTACATCCCTAAGGAAAAGGGTAAAGATTACTGGTATTAAACAGCTTGCCAGGTATACACATTTCCTCTGCAGTGAGATCCAAATAAAGGCTGTCTCATACTGTCCAACCTGAACACAGACAGTTGCTGGTTGTGCTTAGACCTATAAATTACCTGTGGAATAACCATCAGTTCTGTGATCAAAAGCTTGAGGAACTACACCAAACCAAAACAAACAACACAACCTGCATCTGATTGTCCTCAACATATGTGTTTCTCACCACTGAAAGGGAGTGAAAAGATCTGTCCTTACCCCAGCTTGTCAGTCTGTCTGTTCTTTGGCTGGTGTCACCCACAAGCCTGATGACACCTGTGTCCCACTGCACTGCCTGCACTACTGATGGTGCTTAACAACCTCCACCTCAAAAATAAACCTCTTTTATCACTGGCCACCTATTAGACTAAAACACTGATCTCCATCTGTAAGCCCAACTATCCAGCCAGTTTTTCCACTCAGGTCACAGTCCACACCTCTCCCTTTTGGCCAGAAGAATGTTGCAGTCAGAGTGTCAGAGTGCTTGCATAAGCCAGGGTGACTGACATCCCTTGCTCTCCCTTCTGCCCAAAGGACTGACTCCATCAGAAGGTAATCAGGTTGCTCAGGTGTAATTTGCCTGTAAGCTTAAATGAGATGCTGACTGCATGTTCTTGCATCCTTTTGGCACTTGGAAGCAAGGTTATTCCTCCTCACTGTGAGGATTTTGAACAGCTTCCTTCCACCAAGACAAAAATCCCAAAGGAGGAAAAGCAGAGGATGTACCAGTAACTCTGCACAGGCTACACTGGCTTTTCTTAAAACATTGCTTGGGATGCTTGGCTGTAGAAGCAGGAGCAGTACTTGCAAGAGCCACAAAGGAAATACTTTAGCAGTGTTTTAGTAAAAGGACTGTGCTTTGTTTCTAGGTTTACACTAAAACTAATGTCCAGGCAGAAAATTGAAAGAATCATAAGCACATAATTGGTTTTTTTTCCCAAAATATGATTGTTAAACACTTGAAATTGGAGATTCTATTTTCTAGTCTTCCCTAGGCTGTCTTAAAATTACTGAAATCTTTAGTTCATCTTCCCTTTAAGCATGAAGGTATTTTTCAACTATTTCTGATTTTTTGCTTTCAATGACAATCAAAGAGTGTATTATACTATTTGTATATTATACTAATATATTATATTAATATATATTAAACCCATATAAAGTATTTTATTTAACAGTTCCTTTTGACCTAAGATTCTTTTATATAAGTTGCATTAGATGCCTGGCTGTATCACAACTACTGTCTTACCATATAATGTTTAAAAATATTTAAATATTAAAAAATATAAACAGCATAATCAGTACAAAAAAAAACTTTAATGCTGGTTCTAGTTTATAAAACAAGTGGAAAGAGGTGGAGGAGAACTCAAATCTTTGCCAGGTGTGGCAACATGTGTCATCCCAACAGCCTTGAGTCTCCCATTAAGGCAGACATACATGAAAGAATGCAAAAGAAAAAATTACATGGTACTATAACCACTGAATTATAAACTCATGACCTTTAAATCTGAACATAAATAAACCTGAGCTTGTAATTTTAAAGGAGTATTATGTAAGGTTTCTGGATTACACTTACTCTTTAAAACTGAACATTGAAAAAAATATTTTTTATGTTTTATTTTAAAAATGTCAGTTATTGATGTTCAACCATCAAAACAATATCATATGACACTGATGGAAAGAAATTAACCTCAAACTGTAAACAAGTTATGGCAGACTTCTGCTTAGCAGAAAATTAGAGGAATTGTTTACTTGTGTTTCTAGTAAAACTCTGCATCATTTTGCATTTTCTTTAGGATTCTTTCGACCCGTGTTTGTGAGCAGGCAAACAGGAAAGGACCAGGGAGAAGCTGCACAAAGAAACCCCTCCTTAGAAGTCAGTGTTAAGCCATCTATGCCATCAGATGGAGGGCACTGAGGTGACAGGAGACAGAGCCTGTGCTACCAGTCTCTTGGCTTTTTTGTTGAGCAATGCTTTGGGAATGCAAATCAGTGTGAGCAGAAACTCTCTCTAAATACACGCTGAGTGTATGTGTAATATATGTCCTAAGTTCATAAGTAAATTGCTCTGTTTTGCATAGCAAAAGACTATGTAAACTTGGTGTTTGGTTTAGGCCTGACAAGCACAGTGGTTAGATTTTTATCCTGTGACAACAGGAAATGAATGGGTTTGGACGTTATTTTGAAAGCCTTTCCTTCCCTTAGACACAGAATAAGTTTGATATGAGGTTTATATACCTACAGTTAGTGTCTGAAACACGAACTCCAGGCCATAGTGCAGCACTAAACCACCACCCAGGCTGCTGGGCTTTTCAAATTCCACCAGGAATGTACCCAAGTCATGGCAACTCCTCCAGAGAGAGGCTTCTGCTTTCTTCAAGCAACATTTGTTGCCATTTCCACTGCACTGATTTCGAAGTAACAGAAATTAACTCATGTAACAAATGGACTAAGCGAACTGAAAACCACTGAATCCTTACTAGAGGACCTGGCTCCCAGAATTCACCTGGAATATTAAACTGACTGAAAGATGTAAATTTTCTACCTAAAACAAAAGACAATATTGACAAATCCAATTACTTAAGCATCTCAAACACATCGGGCTGGGTTAGTCTCGCCTGTATCACAACTACCCTCACACGGAAGATTCTAGAATTACAATTGCATTCCAATAAATAACATTTTTAATGTGCTTCCCAAATGTCCTCAGATGGTCCTAAATTCATGATACATTTGACATTTCCTATAAATATGAATAGTTCTTACTTCCTTATACTAAGAAAAGACCTTCAAGAGATATTTTTTTTAAAATCAAGACTTTTATTACAAGACTTTAAAAATTTTTCCTCTTCATGAGACGACAGCAGGTTTGGCCCCTGGACCAGAACCCACATTAGAGGCCAGATCTCATCTCACATTCAGCATTTGAGCTACCTGGGGCACTGTCCTTAGGAAATCAATTATTCCTTTTTTGCATGGCCATCCCTTGCCTTTTTTAAGTTGTCCTTCCACCTGATATAGAACTGTTAAAATAACCGTCATTTTAGGAGCTATATTTTCCTTTTTAGCAAGAGAAAGTTTCTCTTCTATGACCAAGGAATTAAAACTACCAATACACATACTATTGCAGTATAGGACATCCTGCTCACTATGTAAACCATGCACCAGAACAAGGATGTTAATTCAAAAGGCTGCCATAAAAGAAAATACACTGCAAACTTTCCCCCCACATTTAGTACACACAGTACAAGGACTTGCTGTTGCTGCTGCCATCAGGAGGAACCAGAGCCACTGAATAAAGCATTTCCTACTTTAGAAAGAAACTCCAGGGCACTACAGAGCAGCGCTGACACAGATCAGGCAGCAGCAAAGCAAGAGAAGAATCGGAGCCAGGAGAGGCCTCCGGGCACCATGTGCTTCCCACCTCCCCTCGGCACTGAGCGCGGCCGCGATAACCTCAGCCAGCACCCGCTCCTCCTACGGCTCTGACAAACCCTAACGCGCTTAGTGAAAAACACAGAGGAGACATCGTTTTGAGAAGGCAACACGGGTTTAGCGGTCACGACGTGTCCAAAATCGAGCCTGAGTGCGAAGACGGGGGTGGAGATCAGAGAGCGGAGCCGGCAGTGCCGTGCCGGAGGTGCCGCAGCACCCGCAGCCCCCGGGCCCGGAGCCGCGGCCCCGCTCCC